>BPLQ01006162.1:12127-25451 GCA_021605075.1 Caerostris darwini
AATATCTGTTTCATAAACTAAAACTAAAGAAATGATCGTAAAAACATTTTGTTAACTTAATTTTTTTTTTTTTTTGTAAAATAGCTTTTTTTAATGATTTCTGAAAACGAAATTTATCTGTTAAATTTGGTAAAAGAATCTAGAGTACTAGTTAATTGGCCACCGCTCTCCTTTCTGAAAGCAGTTATTAGAACAATACCGCCCGTGGATTCGAATCACTTCCCATTAGCTGCAATTCGACCAATAATCTAGTAATACTAGTTGACTGCAAACTAACATTTAGAATCCAATTAAGAAAAAGTTACAGTATGGAAAAACGTCATCACCCATATTTGTAAGCGGCCTGATGACCAATTGGCTAGCGCTCTGGTCGTTGATACCACAGGCTACAGGTTCGAATCCTCGAGGGGGCATGGATGTTTGTGTTTTGGAATCCACGTTTAACTGTAGGCATCGTTCTAATGAGCCCAAAGTGTGCACAAAATGAGTAGGGCAACAAACCAAACCTCATTTGTAAATACTTCAATCTATCCCTGAAAAATAGACTTCTCGTATTTAGTATTCCTACAAGTCCTCTGTCCTTTATTCATTTATGAAACTCAATTTGAATTTGTAAAAAATAATAATAATATAATTCCAATCCTTTGAAATAAAATATTAGAAACTTTTTAATCCATAACCATATTAGACACAGATAGCATTCAGCCTATTTCTGTATCACTTTTCTAGCATTCTCAGTCTGAGTATAAGTACTGGAACATGAGTGCACTGTACTTTCAATCTTGTCGCGGGTGGTAGTTGTGCTCTTGGAGTCACGTGTCGAGATACCAGGATGATTTATCAAATCTGCATGATTAAGTTCTTTCAAAAACCGTTGTTGTTCATGCTGTGATGATTAACCTTCGCTAACTATCTTTGCTAATTATTCAAATCTGTTCTTTGGTAAAAGCAGACAATGAGGAATAATTTTCAACTATTGAAAGAGTTTCTATCCGTCTATTAAATAATAGAAGCCAGACACCCAATGTATATATATATATTAAACTATCCATAACCATCTTAGTCACAGTGAGCATTTAGCCTATTTGTGAATCATCTCTCTGCCATCCTCAGTCTGAGTAGAAGTACTGGAACTCGAGTGTACTATACTTTTATTGTTGCCGTGGGCGGTAGTAGTGCTCTTGAAGTCATGTGCCAAGGCACCAGGATGCTTTAATAAATTAAATCTGTATGATTATGTCCTTAGAAAAACTGTTGTGATGATTAACCCTCGCTAACTATCTTTGGTAATTAGTCAAATCTGTTCATTTGGTAAAAGGAGACAATGAGGAATAATTTTCTAATTATTGGAAGAGCTTCTATCTATCTATTAAAGAATATGTTGTAACAATATTCTGTACCTCTAATGAAAAGCCAGACATCCATTATATTAATATTAAAACAATGTTCTCTCATCTATTGAAATCATCGACCATCTTCAGTTAGTAATTAATATCCGTTCAGAAGCTTTTAGTGATCATTTATGGGTACACTGTTTCTGAAAAGTTTAGCGCTAATGTTATATCCCCCTCATCTGTTTCTATCGTCTAGATAGATAAAGCAACTTATTGATGAACTTTAAACATTCAGAAAATATACTTTTTAAGATAATATTTTTATAAACACAAAGAAGGTGTCTCAAACATCCGATTGGCACATGGATTAGCTGGCAAAAAAATTTCAGTGAAATATTTTACGTATAAATATTCTTATGTTAGCATTAATTTCGTTTTCTGTGTCATAGAATACTATATATTGTAATATCAGATATACAATATATTGTACATCTGATAGTATTATATACTGTATATAAAATATATGGGAGAAAACTCGAAAACTTGCCAAAGTGATAACAGATTCTTATCGTTTCTGAAAACTGAGCGTTCACAATACTGCCAGCGAATTTAAACCTCAGCACACTAGCTACGACCAGCCGCTGGTAATAATTGTTGTTTGCAAATTAATATTAATAAATCAATTAAGAAAAGCTTACATAATGGAAAAAAGGCATGTCCCTTAATTTAAGCACTCCCATCTATCCCTGAAAAATAAACTTCTCTTATTTCTACAAGTCATTTATTCCATATTCATTTACGAAGCACAATTTGAGTATGGAAATAATCGAATAATAACCTGATTTCAGTCCTTTAAAACAAAATATTTGAGACTTTGCAATCCATAACCATCTTTGTCACACTCAAGCATTCAACCTATTTGTGCATCATTTTTCTAGCCTCCTCAGTCTGAGTAGAAGTACTAGTACGCGACTATACTATACTTTCAATCTTGTCGTGGGTGGTAGTTGTGCTCTTAGAATGTGTCCATCCATAACCCTCTTAGTCAAACATCAGCCCACAAGTTACAAATAAGCCACAGATACTAGTTGTTGTTTGCAAATTAACATTTATAAATTAAGAAAAAGTTACAGAGTGGGAAAAGGTAATCTTCCTCATTTGAAAATACTATCATAGTTTACATTTTTACTTATGCATACTCCAAATGCTATGCATTTATCATTTCCTGAATGATACGTTGAAGATCAAGATTTTATTGAGGATTAACGTTTCACTAATGATGCATTTTTAATTTACAGCTTATGAAGGATTGACATTTCCCATCCCTGAGAAATAAACTTCCCGTATTTCTTCAAGTCCTTTATTTCATATTCATTTAGTATGAAGCCCAATTTTTGTTGGAAAATAAAGAAATAATAACATGATTCCAGTTCTTTAAAACACAATATTAGAAACTTTGTAATCCATAACCATCTTAATTACAGTCAGTATCATTTTACTGGCAACCTCAGTCTGAGTAGAAGTACTAGAACTAGAGTGTAGTGTACTTTAAATATTGTCGCGGGTGGTAGTTGTGCTCTTGGACATTATGATGCTTTATCATATCTGCATGATTAAGTCTTTTTGAAAAGCTGTTGTTGTTGATGTTAGGATGATTAACCCTCGCTAACTATCATTGGTAATTAGTCAAATATGTTCTTTGGTAAAAGTAGACAATGAGAAATAATTTTAAATTATTGGAAGAGCTTCTATCCATCTATTAAAGAATATTTTTTCACATTATTCTGTAGCTCTATTGAAAAGCCAGACATCCATTATACTTAAATTAAAACAACGTCCTCTCATCTATTGAAGGTATCGACTATCTTCAGTTTGTAATTTATATGCTCTCAGAAGCTTTTAGGGAATACTTGGGGATACACTGTTTCAGAAAAGTTTAGCACTAATGTTATCCCACGCATCTTTATCTATCATTTAGATAGATAAAGCAATTTATTGATGAGCTTCACATAAGCAGAAAGTATTTATTTAAGATAATCTTTTTATGAACATAAAAGAGATATGTTAAATATTCGGACGGCATATGTATTAGCTGGTTAAAAAAATTTCGGTGAAAATATTTCACTTATACATAACTTTATGTTAGCAATAATTTATATTTTCTGTCTCTTAAAATACAATATATTACAATATCGGATATCAAATATAAAATATATTGTACATCTGATAGTATATTATATTGTATATCTGATAGTATAATATACACTGAAGTGACAAAAGTCATGGGATAGCAATATGCAAATTTTCAGATGGCAGTAGCAGCGCGTAGCACAGGTATAAATGCGCAGTGCTTTCGCAGAGCTTTCATTTCTGTTCAAGTTATTCAGGTGCAGAGGTTTTGACGTGATGATGACCGCACGACGGGAATTAACAGACTTTGAACGCGGAATGTTAGTTGGAGCTAGACGCATGGGTCATGCCATTTCGGAAATCGTTAGGGAATTCAACATTCCCAGATCCACTGTGTCAAGAGTGTGCCGAGAGTATGAAATTTCAGGCATAACATCCCACCATGGACAGCGCAGTGGTCGACCGCCTGCACTTAACGACCGAGACCGGCGACGTCTGCAAAGAGTCGTAAATTCTAACAGACAAGCAACACTGCGTCAAATAACCGCAGAAATCAATGTGGGACGTACAAGGGACTTGTCTGTTAGAACTGTGCGGAGAAATTTGGCTTTCTTGGGCTATTCCAGCAGAAGACCGACTCGAGTGCCTTTACTGACAGAACGACATCGCTTGCAGCGACTCTCGTGGGCACGTGAGCATATCGGTTGGTCCCTAGATGAATGGAAAACCGTGGCCTGGTCCGATGAGTCACGATTTCAGTTGGTAAGAGCTGATGGTAGGGTTCGAGTGTGGCGCAGACCCCACGAAGCCATGGACCCAAACTGTCAGCAAGGCACTGTTCAAGCTGGTGGTGGCTCCGTAATGGTGTGGGCTGTTTTTTCATGGCATGGACTTGGTCCTCTGGTGCGACTGGACCGAACATTGACTGGAAATGCTTATGTTCAGCTACTTGGAGATCACTTGCAGCCATTCATGGACTTCATGTACCCAAACAACGATGGGATTTTTATGGATGACAATGCGACATGTCACCGGGCCACAACTGTTCGCGATTGGTTTGAAGAACATTCTGGACAATTCCAACGAATGATCTGGCCACCTAGATCGCCCGACATGAATCCCATCGAGCATTTATGGGACATCATCGAGAGGTCTGTTCGTGCCCAAAATCCTGCACCATCAACGCTTTCACAATTATGGACGTCTATCGAGACAGCATGGCTCAATATTCCTGCAGAAGACTTCCAACTACTTGTTGAGTCCATGCCACGTCGAGTTGCTGCACTTCGCCGGGCGAAAGGAGGGCCGACACGATATTAAGAGGTATCCCATGACTTTTGTCACTTCAGTGTATTGTAGATACTAGATATACAATATATTGCACACTGCACAAAAATTTAAAAAAAATTTTATGAATGAATATATGATATTTCGGAATATATGTTCTGTATAAACCAACAGATCTGTTAATAATTTAACTAAAGGAATTCAATAACAGTGCGGTAATTTAATTCGTTTTACGAGATAATTAATCTATCCTAAAAAGTTTTAAAGAAATTTTTGACCGTATGTGTTAAACTCTAAAATTTATTTACACATTTTATACCAGTAAAACAAGTTTATAAAATTTTTGTTTAAGAATATTTTTTTGTGTGAAGAATATTTTGTAACATCATTCTGTAACCCTATTGAAAAGCCAGACATACATTATATTTATATTAAAACAATGGTCTCTCAACTATTGAAGGAATCCATAATCTTCTGTTAGTAATTAATTTCCGTTCAGAAGATTTTAGAACACATTTATGGGTACACTGTTTCAGGAAAGTTTACCACTAATATTGTCCTACACATACTTTTATATCGATTAAATAGATAAAGTAACTTATTGATGAACTTTATATGTGCAGGAAGTATGCATTTATGATAATTATTTTTATAAATACAAGGAAAGTATGTTAGAAATTCGGTTGCCACATGTATTAGCTGGTCTACATGCTCGTAGGCCTGTCAGATGTGTTCCATTTACCGCAACTCGCTGTCGCCTGCGATTAACCTGGAGTAGAGAGCATGCATTGGGGACACCGCAACAGTGGTCTGGTGTGATGTTTTCCGACGAGTCCAGGTTTAGTTTGCAGTCTGATTCTCGCCGGCCTTTTATATGGAGAGCGCCAAGTACCCGTTACCACCAAGAGAACAACATTGAATGACACCGTTACGGTGGTGCAGGATAGCTCGTTTGGGGAGGAATTATTCTTGGTTCCAGAACTGACCTGCATGTTCACAGTGTAACGATGACAGGCCACATCTATTGGGATGTCATTATGGAACAACATGTTCGTTCGTTTCGGGGCGCCATGGGTGCTGAATTTCTGTTTATGGATGACAACGCCCGTCCTCACCGTGGAAAGATTGTAGACGAATGCCTTCAATTGGAGGATATCAATCGCATGGATTGGCTAGCTTACTCACCGGACTTGAATCCAATAGAGCATGTGTGGGATATGCTTAGCCGACGAATTACAGCCCATCAACCCCCTCCCACCTTTCTACCGGAACTTCGGAGGGCATTGCTTGATGAGTGGTGTAATATTCCCCAAGATCAGATTGATAATTTGATACTCAGCATACCTAGGCGTTGTAAGGCCTGTATTGCATCGTCCGGGAGACGTACTCCATATTAACCATCATACTAACCATGCTATACTGTTTTTTGTAAATAGGTTCTTTTTTGAAATTTGCTCCAGGGAGTAAAAATCGCAATTTTTATTAATTATGTCAAACATATAGCATCTTTTTTGCTCTTTACCTTTTGTTTAATAAATAGACTTTACAAATAAGTCAAATTTGTTTTGCGTCTGTCTCTTTCTTTGCCTGAACTTCATTATCCTTAATTTATGGACATGAGTGTATTTCTCAGTTCGTGGTATATCACTAATCACGATTGAACAACGTCCACCGTACCACCGTACTTAGTTCTGTGCAGCACTCTACTAGTTAGATAGGTTAGGACAGTATATCGGCTGGCGTTGTAAGGAGGACAGTGCTTTATGAGAAAATATTTATAAGATTCAACTATCTGCTTTTGATCATTTTGATTTTGATCATCCTGTCTTCTAGTTCCTGGAGGCAGTTAGTATAACAATACCACCAGCGGATTCGAACCTCGTCCAGTAATCTGGTAATAATTTTCGCTTACACACTTGTATTTAGTCACCATTTAAGAAAAAGTTACAGTATGGAAAACTGCCATCTCCCTCACTTATAAGTACTTCCATCTATCACTGAAAAATAAGCTTCTCGCTTCTTCAACACTATAATAATATGATTCCAGTCCTATATATATATATATATGATGTAATAATATTGCAGTCCTGTATATATAAAATATAATAATATGGTTCCAGTCCTACAGGATGCCCAGTTCTAAAAATATTAGAAACTTTGTAATCCATGACCATCTTATACACTGTTGTCTGTGTATAAGATGGTCATGGATTCCAAAGTTTCTAATATTTTGCTCCAGGAAGCAAAGATTCTGCTTATTTCAGCATCATTTTTCTAGCATCATCTACATAGAAGTACTGAAACTCGAGTGTATTGTACTTTCAATCTTATCGGTAGCTGTGCTCTTGGAGCCACCAACGCGTCACGCTTTATCAAATCTATATGATTAAGCCCTTTGAAAAATTGTTGTTGTTGATGTTGTGATGATTAATCCTCGCTAACTATCTTTGATAATTAGTGAAATCTGTCAGTTGGTAAAAGTAGACAATGAGAAATAATTTTAAATTAATGGAAGGGTTTATATCCATCTATTAAAGAATATTTTGTAACATTATTCTGTAGCTCTATTGAAAAGCCAGACACCCATTATATTTATATTAAAACAATGTTCTCCTATCTATTGAATATATCGAACCATCTTCAGTCAGTAATTAATATCCGCTCAGAAGCTTTAAGGTATCATGTAGAGACCCACTGTTTCTGAAAAGTTTAGCACTAATGTTATCCTACGCATCCTTTTCTATCGTTTAGATTGATAAAGCAATTGATTGATGATCTTTAGAGCTGCAGAAAATATGCATTTAAGATACTCTTTTTATAAACACAAAGAAGGTATGTTAGAAAATCGGTTGGCACATGTATTAGCTATCGAAAAAATTTCAGTTAAATATATCACATATAGATTTCTTTATGTCAGCAATAATTTCGTTTTCTGTCTCTTAGAATACAACATATTGTACATATGATAGTATAATATATTGTATATCTGTAGATATATGGGTGAAAACTCGAAAAATCCCCCCCAAGCAACTTGACTATCGATTCTTACATGCATTGTTAAAACGAACATCGATTCGTATCTTTTCTGAAAACTGAGCATCCATTACTACTGCCAGCGGAGTTAAACCTTTGCAGACCAGCTACATCTAGGCCCCTGATCATAATTGATGTTTGCAAATTAACATTCATGAATCTATTAAGAAATGTTGACTGATGGAAAAAAGTCATCCCTCTTATTTGTAAATATTCCCATCTATCCCTGAAAAAAAAACTTATCATATTTCAACAAGCGCTTTGTTCCATATTAATTTCTGAAACCCAATTTGTGTTTACAGATAAAAAATAAAAACAGAATTCCAGTCCTTTAAAACAAAATATTAGAAACTTTGTAATCCATAACCATCTTGGTCACAGTCAGTATTCATCTGCATCATTGTGCTAGCATCCTCAATCTGGGAAGAAGTACTGGAACACGAGTTCAATCATTTCGTGGGTGGTAGTTGTGCTCTTGGATTCACGTGTAAAGGCATCAGAATGCTTTATAAAGTCAATATGATTACGTCCTTTGAAAAACTGTTGTTGTTGATGTTGTGATGATTAACCATCGCTAACTATCTTTGGTAATTAGTCAAAACTGATCGTTGGTAAAAGTAGACAATGAGAAATAATTTTCAATTATTGGAAGTGTGTCTATCCATCAATTAAAGAATATTTTGTAACATTATTCTGTAGCTCTATTAAAAAGCCAGACATCCATTATATTTGTATTAAAACAATGTCCTCTCATCTATTGAAGGTATCGACTATCTTTAGTTAGTAATTAATATCGGTTCAGAGGCTTTTAGAGATCATTTAGGGGTACACTGTTTCAGAAAAGTTTAGCGCTAATGTTATCCCACGCATCCATTTCTATCGTTTAGATAGATAAAGCAACTTATTGATAAGCTTTTGAGATGTAGATAATACGTATTTAAGATAAATGTTTTGATAAATACAAACAAGGACTATTAGAAATTAGGTCGGAACAGGTATTTGCAGTCGAAAATATTTTATAAAATATTTGACATATAAGTAACTTTATATTAGCAATAATTTTCTTTTCTGCCTTTTAAAATAGAATTGCAATATCTGATATCAGATATACAATATATTTTATTTTTATTAGTATAAGATCTTGTATATCTGTAGTTATCAGATAAACAATATACTGCATATTGCACAAAATGTTTAATGCTTTTTTATTCAGTCAATATATATCCAATATATATTACGAAATATATGTTCTGTGAAAACCAACAAATATGTTAATATTTTAACTAGAGAAATCCAATATCAGTGTGTTAATGCACTTCGTTTCTGAGGATAATTAATCGTTATTTTTGTAAAGTAATTTTAGGTTTTTTTACAGGGAAAAAATTACAAGAGATAAACTATATACCAGTAAAAGTATATCAGTAACTTTATACCAGTACAGCAAAAGATAAACTTTTTTTTCTAAAATGCACCTTATTATTAAGTATTAGCATAATGTTGCCTTGTTAAAAAAATGTTTTGAGGTTTAAAGTCCATGATGTGTCACCAAAAATTTAAAGTTAACAAAACAAAAAAATAAATTTAATCTTTAAACACTAACAATCCCCTCGATCATCACAAAACAATTTTCATGTCAAGAAATAAAACTCACAAATTCATTAAAAATTTTTAATTTGACATGTAATTTCAACTTAATTCTAAGTAGTAAGTTATTATATGAAGTACGAATTATCTTACATTTAAGTTATGAAAATATCAAGTCAAGTAATATAAAATAGTATGAGTGGAACCAAGTAGGAAATTTTATTATTTCTTGATTGCTATTGAGAAATTACACCCTACAAAGTCTATTCAATGTATTTTATGATATAGTATATCAATACTTAAATCATTACTAAATATAAATATGAATTTTTATAAACGAAATATTTAGTAATTTTGATATTTTGGAAAAATGCAAAAATAATGCAATTAATTAAACTACAGAAATCAGTTTTATTAAAAAAAAAAAAAAAACGTTTGGGGAGGAATTATATTTATGGAAACTATTTTAATCATCGCTTAACACTGTACGCGTAAGTTCCGTTGTTGAAATAAGTACTAAAATTTGTTTCCATTGTGGATGCATTAAGGATCCACCATGTTTTCCCGAAACAAAATATAGCAAACGGGAAATGGTTCAAGTTTGATTGATCCTCCTATTAAGGAAGGGTTGCCCCCTACTTTATACTTCTGATTTTGCACGCATTTTTTTTCACTCGTTAGACATTGGTAGCGATAACGGGAGGGAGAGAAAGAGAAAAGGGAATGTGTGGAGTCCAGTGAAGAATTCCAGGCAGTATGGAGGGTACAAAAGTTGAGAGGCGAATTCCAAGGAGTATTTGTACTCCTTGGAATTCTCCTCTCGACTGAAAAGAGCTAAAAGAACTGGCTTTTAAGATGACTTTGTGAATACTTGTCATATAATATTGTTCCGTGTGTTATGTTACAATTGTACAGTGCTGTCTTAACAAATTTTAATAAATAGGATAGCTAAATGTCCCTTCTGTTATTTAAAGAAATAATTTAGTTCTACTCTGAATCAAGACCACACGCATATCAGGCCTTAACTTTTACTCGTGCTGTAATTTAAAATTCGTATGTTTTGTTTTTTATCACTATTAATGTGGATTTACTCAAGTAAAATTATGAGCCGAAATCCAATATATTCGTTTGAACACCTATTACTGACATTTCCATACATAATTAACAATGTATCTTTAAAAAAAAAAGCTTTTTGCTTACATTCTAACACAATTATAAATTACATTAAAAATAATAAAATAAAAATAACTTCTTTAATAGCATAAAAATAAATAAATAAATAATGTATTTTTATAAAAACAAACCTCATTTTTAAGTGTCGAATGTATTGAGAATACTGTTCGATATTAAGTAATAGAATTTTGTTTCATTTCACAATTTCAGTAGATAGAAGGATATGTAGTTTTAGAGAAAAATAGGATCAATTGCATTTGCAGTGATAAATTAGATTATATAAAACAAAACAAAGTTTGTTTCTTGAAACAATATGGCTGCATTCTATAAATTTCACTTAAGTGTCGATACGGACCTTTAATTTCGTTTATATTGGAAGTGCTATTCTAGTTAAAAAGAAGAAGAAGTGATAGAATTACTACAGCAAACACTGAAGCCTACACGTAACATCTTATCAAAGCTATAAAGCATTTTTGGGATTCTAGAAGCAATTTTTACTTTACTTGATGTCTATTCCTCCTTTAATCCATTTGTGACTTTTCTTTTTTTGTTGAGAGAATCTATTGATATTTATTTCTCTTATAAAATATAATAAAAGCCTTGCAGTCTTTTCGAAGAAATACGATTGATTTTTTTTAAGACAAATAAAGAATTATAAAGGAAGGGATCATGTTACCAAATAATGTCAAACATAATCTTAAGAATTTTAGTTAAAAAATTAATAGCGATAATCTTTTCAAGAACTTCATCTACATACCAGATAAAAGAACAGTAAATTCAGGAGGAAATTAGGTATTGCGATTTTTAAGTTATGCTGTAATATAAACATGTATCTTTATATGTAGTAAACAAGGCGAATCATTACTGGATACAAGACCCCTTCTTTTTCTAATAGAAAACGATATATATATATAGCAATAATAGAAAGCGCACTAGGCCTCAAGGCTCTGTCCTTGCACCGCATCTCTTTACACTCTTCATGAATGATATTCCACAAAAATCTAACATTACACTTAGCATTTATGCTGATGACACAGCCATCATTTCACAACACCGCAACACTATTTTTCTCGTCAAGTACCTTCAAAATTACATTCATCTTCTTGAGTGCTGGCTTACTAAATGGAAAATCAAATTAAATGTTAGTAAGACTGAAGCAGTATTTTTCTCACACAAACGCATTCCTTCTCAAACTATCTCTATCTACGGAGAGAATGTTATCTGGTCAAAACAAGCTAAATATCTCGGTGTTATTCTCGATAAAAATCTCACCTATCTTCCACACATTATACACATCCGCGATAAATTCAATAAACTCATTCGTATCCTCTATCCTATAATTTGCCGTAACTCTCCAACCACCATAGACATTAAACTTCTTCTTTATAAAACTTACATGAGGCCTACAACAACATATGCTAGTCCGGTGTGGGGATCCGCTGCTAAGACCAATATTAATATTATTTGCCGCTTGCAAAACAAAATTCTTCGAATGATCATTAATGCCCCGTGGCTTTTCCGTAATAGTGATACCCACCATTCTCTCAAATTGCAAACAATTCCCCAATTTATTCAAAAGCTTGCCCATAACTTTTACTCGAATCTTCCAAATATTCAAAACGATTTAATCAAAAGGCTCCCAGATTATGACATCCAAAATCCCAAAAATGCTAAACGTCCTCGAACTTCTCTCATAATTGATTCCACTTCCCACCCCTGTCTTGTTCCCGCCTTATTTTACCCAATGCGTTTTCGCAATCATTTCTACTTAAGTTGTACTTCTTTTTATTTTCTATATTAATTCCATCTGTTTACTTGTATATATCTCGAACCGTTTTCTTCAACTCTGCTTATTAATTATTTTTCTTTGTTTTTATATGTTTATATATTAAATATAAATGAAGGAATAAAAAATGAATAAATAAAAACCTTCCTTGGTTTGCTTAGATTACTTCAAAACTTTATGTGTCTCTTTCTTTTAATTCTTTATATATATGTCTATTATATATCTGGGCAAGTCACCTATTAGTCTTTACCTGCTTTGTTTTTTTCATGTATTATATCAAAACATCAAAGGACTCAAACCCAAGATAGAAGCTAGCGGCTGCTTTGCAGCCAAGGTGCTTCACACCAACACAAATCAGCGCACTAGAATTTAAAGTTCTCTGATTTTGTTAGTTTATGAATCTATCTAAGTTGCCCATTTAAAAATATCTTATAAAATGTCAATTTTCTGTGTTTAAAGAAAAATATTCCTACAATTAAAACTTTGAGTTAAATTATTTTGAATATATAAAGCAAAGGAGTTATTAGCCCATATGTTACAAGAAAATCATCATTATTAAGTTGAATATCGATACTAATTCATTCATTTGAGTGTATCATATCTGTTGAGATCAACAAAATTTCTTGATTAACGAGTAGTTTTTAATATACAAAAGATGATATTGTATATATTAATAAATATTAGATTGTGACTGATATATGATAATGACGAGTCTGATATATGATAATGATGAGATAATGACTTCAAGAGCTACTCAGATTTACTATTTGTCAAATAGTAATAAAAATATAAACGTGTGATTTTTAATACTAATAATTTGATAAAACTTTATTCGTAGAGGCCTGAATTGCCAATTTCATAATTTATATCGTATACTAATGAGAAAAGTAAATTTTATAAATATATTTGTTCAAATTTTAATTTTGTTGAAGCATAATTATTAAAGTAAAAAGTTTTATTTTGTATAAGGCTATCTTGAATAATAGAGAGTTTTTGC
>BPLQ01006162.1:25851-38890 GCA_021605075.1 Caerostris darwini
ATTTATACATGAACATTATTAAATGGTTTTCGCGTTTAAATAAACGCTTGTATCGGAGAATTAACGTCAAAAATAAATGCTTTAATAAATCATTGATAACTAAACGGTTTTCTTACTTTGGCAACAGTTGTTAGACTAAGATTAAATGATTTTCGTACTTTGGCAACAGTTGGTAAAGTAAGACTAAATAATTTTCTTACTTTGGCAACAAACAGACAGACAGACAGTTTGACATTATTAAGGCATTTTGGTAGCGTTAGCCTCCATATACCTCTATCTTGATGGTTCCTTTGGAGGTAAATGATAAGATAAATGGCTTGTTTAGTAAATGAAGTGAAATAAAAATAAGAAATAAAAAATAAAATATGGGGAATAAAATCAACATATAGAGAGAGCTGAAAAAAATATTTATTTATTTAGTATGTTTAGAGAGGTGCGCGGACGTTTTTTGTTGGTAGGTAGCGTTATGTTACATTCAGGTATGGGAATTAGACATGATTATTCATAGATGGTTGATTGGCTAAGCCATTTAGAAGTAAGTAGAGTTTGTCTGCTGGATTGTTAGCAGTTAGTAGTTGGTTGAAAATATTATCTATATTGTTATTTCCTGCAAATATGTTAATAAATTCTTTGAGGATATATACATTGGCAACAGTTGGTAAAGTAAGACTAAATAATCTTCTTACTTTGGCAACAGTTAGCAGAATAAGACTAAATATTTTTCTTACTTTGGCAACAGTTGGTAGAGCAAATCTTCTGCTTTTCGCTTTTCCTCTAGATAATCAGCGGTTCTTTCTTCCACTAGTGCTTCTAAGTTGTTGGCATACTGTTCCATTCGGGACAGTAAATTGTCCAAGATATTTCCACTGTCATTGTCCCTGTAATACAGGAAGATTTATGTATTTCAGAAAATAATTACAATAAATATTAAAAAAAAATATATGCAATGTAACGTCTCGGTGTATACTAGACCTGTAAAGGTTTCAAGAAGAGACACCTTTCAGAATCATGGGAACACTTTAGTTTTTATTTAAAAGCATATATATATATATATATATATATACAATCAAGAGCCAAAACATTATGACCGCCCCTACATTTTGCAATGAACTCGCCTGGATGACGTGGAAGGCACGTGATCAGGTGGAAGTGGTATTTAACTGGTATTAAGGGGTGGTATTAATCCATGCCAAGGCGGGTTGAAGCTGTGTTGCGCGCCAATGGTGGGCCAACTCGTTATTGACAGGTGGTCATAATGTTTTAGCTCTTGAGTGTACATTCCTATCTTCTATGAATGAAATGCCAAAACTCTTCCTGTGAAAAAAAATTGCTACAACTATGTGGTATTTACAGCTACAAAGTATAAATTATAAAAGTAACACCACAATCCCATAGAAATCATTATTACAAAACTTTCCAATATTACGGCTATCTGATATAAAAGAAGATAAAGCTTATATTCATCAAAAACTTAACCATACAGCAGAATAAATAAAACAGAAATGTAGTTAAAAAGATAATTGTATAAAATTATTATATTTAATGAATTCTAATTAAATAGTCCTAATATATAGCCTTAATATTAATTAATTAGGGCTATTATGCTTCCAATAATGAGGCTATCATATAAAAGAAAGATAAATCTTATCAAAAACATAATCATATAACTAAATAACTAAAGCAGAACTGAAGTTGAAAAGATAATTGTATAAAATTATTATATTTAAAGAATATTAAGTAATATTAAGACTACTAACCTTCCAATATTACTGCTGCTCACATATAAGCGACGATAAAAATTATATTCATCAAAAACCTTAACCATGCATCAAAATAAATAAAGCAGAAATGAAGTTAAAAAGATTATATAAAATTAATATCTTTAATGAAGCCTAATTAATATCAAGGCTATTATATATAAGAGAAAATAAAACTTATATCCATCAAAAACTTCATCATATAACAAAATAAATAAAACAGAAATAACGTTTCAAAAGTAATTCTATAAAATTAATATATTTAATGTATATAAAACAAATAATAATTAAATAATCTGAATACAAATACAAAACAGAACAGAAAAATTATACTTCAGATAAATCGGTATTCAATAAAGATAACATTCATTCATTAATATAACGTTACTTCAATTTAAAGCATTAATTTACAGAAATCTAAAAATATTAATAATATTTGACGAATATTGAAGTGTTATTGTATCAAAGGATGACACATATATTACAATTTAAGATTTATTATTTCTAAATCTAATAAAAAAGGTTAATAATAAAGAAACGTAGTTTTTATCCACTCATCCACGTTTTTATTAAATTTTCTGATACAATCTTTTGCATGGTCATACATATTTTATCAAACAACTTCAAGAGAGGAGAAAATGAAATTAATTTTCTTACGAATCTCTTTTCATCGCTAAAAATATATAAATATAAAATTAAATTTAATTAACTTTAAAATGAAATCGTAGGATTTTTTTATTATTTTTTTAAAAAAAATGTTTTGTTATGTTTAAAATTTTAATGTTCTTCCTAAACCAGCAATGTGTAGTTTTGGTATTTCAAATTTAATTATAATTCTTGATTCCAACTTTAATTATAATTCTTTAAAATTTGTAATAAAAGAAGAAATATATCATTTGCTGAGAAGATGAACATGCATAAATTATACTGCACAAAAGATTATATATTATTTTCATGTATGACGGTATGGTTAAATTGAAGTGTTTTTAACTGTTTTTTACATTTATTAGTTTTTTTTCGCTAAGTTCGTCGTAATATTATAAGGCTTAGATGGGAATACTCATGAGATTGCTAAAAATTAAATAATTATTTTACTTCCACTTATAATTATGAAAGAAACAATTGTACTTTTGTACAAAATTTTTAAAAAAATTGCGTAATTATTTTCTACTTTTCAATTTTAGAAGGTACATTACTTTTATTTATAACATTTTGTACATTATATTAAAATTTTTAAAAATCATTATTAAAAGTATGTAAAATTAATTTTACTTTAATGAATTCAATAATATTACAAGAGTTTATTCTTATCCAGAATGTATAGAAAGTAAAAATAATTATGCATTTATATTTTAGTGTGAAGGATCCTAAAAATTAAGATACTTAAGTATTCTTTCAACGTTTAATTTAAAAATATTAAAAGATGGCCGCTGTTTCTCTGTTTTTTTTTTAATTTCACTATCACTTTCTTGGGAAATTTTAGCCTTAATTTATAGTAGCATTTTTCCCACGGGAAGATTTGTGTCGTTTAATTCCTAGGAAAGAGGCATGTATATTCTTTGGCAAATGCACAATAACAACTTGTCATTCAAATCAGACCGCATATAAGCAGTGTTATATATTTATACTACATGTAATTAGTGTCTTGTTCTAATGAGAACAACATGTCCCTCAAATCTAACTGCAGATATTCTATGTCATGGATATTGAGGCCATCTGAAATTAGCTATTATCTGTGCGACCTTCACAGGTTGAAACAATTATAGATAGAATATGAACTACACCATGAGTTGTTCCATCATGATTAGTGAAAAACTGTGTGCTAAGAAAATATCTATTCCAATAAGAAGTGAGGGAAACAGATCCCTCCCTCCCCCTGATGGATTTTCTTAAAGAGAGGTTTGTGGAGAAGAGGGGAATTCTGCGAAGAGTTGCCAACCAAAAGTGTTGTTTGTCTTTTTTTTCTGAAGTGACAGAACAGACCGGAGATTCCGCCTGTTTCTAAAATAAGCCTTTTGTGGTTTCGTGTATCAAATAGTGTGATAACAGGTGTGTGATGTGAAGTGATGAGGTCTGGTGAAATACATTCGACGTAGACTCGAGAATTCTGAAAATCTCTGACATTGGTGTAAACTGCACTTGTGATTAAAATTATTTTTAATTTTTACTTTTTATGTAGAGTTCTGTTTATATAATGTTTATAAATAACAGTTAAAGTTTTCCCTTGAATCTGAAAGTGTCATGCTTCTTGAAGCCGTTGTAGGTCTAGTAAGGCCGAGACGCTACAATGTATATGTATATTAACCCATTTTCTCTTAATGATTTTAAGATTCATTCACCAAATACAATTTTCAATGATTCCTATTAACCTTGTGTTTTTTTCTCATAACCATCACTCCTTGCTTTCCCATAATTAGATGCTACATTAACACTTACGATTGTGAATTATCGCCTTCTCCATTCTGCAATATACTCCTGGAAGCACTTTCAGTGATTTGCTTTTGAATTTAATTCACTGTTTTCAGACGCCTCGCAACTTTTGTAGCTATTGGACGAGCTGATCTTCCCTCTCTTGTAGTGTACCTGAATTGAACCAGAACTCCTTAAAATTCTTTAAATATCCTAGTAAAATGTTAAAAGATTCATGACTTCGCTGTTTTCGGTTCATTCCATTTGGCCTTTGACTACAATTTGCAGCAGCAACCGAGCATATAGAGCCTTATGGCCGATTAACTAGTGCTCTGGCACTCGTTGCCACAGGGATCATGTCTCGGCGTTGCTAAGGATGTTTGGCATAGTTCAAAATCCATTTTAAATCGTAGGTCCCTGGCTTAAAAGGTAGGCTGACAAGTTCATAGGCTGACACATAGATGTCGCTACTAGTATTAAATCCATATAATGTTTAGTTAGCCATAACCTTCAAAATACACGTGTTTAAATTTGACAGCTGTTGTACTATTAGTATGTGAGATATAGCATTTTTAGTGTTCATCATGTGCAGTCCACTCGGCTGACTATCGATTGGACTCCGGTGTGAAATGATGGAGCCATGTTTCATCCATTGTCACATATCGACGCAAAAATTCGGGTTTATTACGATTGAACATCTCCAAACACTGCTTAGAATTATCCATTCGTTGTTGTTTTGGGTCGATTGTGAGCTCTGCGCGGCACCCACTTTGAACAGAGCTTTCGCATATCCAAATATTCATTCACGATATGTCCAACACGTTCCTTTGATATCTTTAGGGTCTCAGCTATCTCAATCCACTTCACTTTACGGTTATCAGAAATTATTTTGTGGAATTTTTTGATGTTTTCGTCGGTAACATCCTCTTTGGGGCGTCCACTGCATGCATCGTTCTCGGTGCTCATTTCGCCTCGTTTAAATTTGGCAAACCACTTCTCTACGGTAGATTTTCCTGGTTCAAAGTCCGAATAATGTTAATCGAGCCAAGCCTTGGTTTCAATAGTATTTTTTTTTTTGCCGAAAAGCAGTGCTTTATTAACACACGAAATTCCTTTTTATCCATTTTTTCAAACTAACAAAAGATGCTTCACTAAAAAGGCTATAACTAACATACTAATAGTGCAACAGCTGTCAAATGTATACACGTGTCCTTTAAAGGTTAGGGCTAACTAAAACTCGGATGGATTTAATAGTAGTAGCGCCATCTATGTGTCAGCCTAGGAACCTTTCAGCCCACTTGTTATATGAATGTCGAGTTCCAGTGTAATATTACCGTAGAGCGTTTAACATAGGGCCTACAACATCACCCAGTAAAAATATAGCTGAAGTTTCAGAATCGGCCAATAGGCAGACGGCCATGGTCATGAAGGTATTGTACTGTTGAAGAAGGACCTAGCTTAAAACATTTACATATACGCGTTTAAGAGATTACTTAATAAATTAAAGTAACAAAAAGAGTTTTAGATAATGCATTAAAATCATGTTATTTTAATTAATTAATAATAAAAAATCAATTAATTTATATAGAGATTATACGTATTTAAACATATGATTCGGTTGTAAAAATGTTGCTTTTTTTTTACTTTTAAATTTAATATGAGTTGAAAAGTACGCTATAATTATTTTTCTTACTAATCCTAACTATTACTTAAAATGCTCACAAATCTAATGCAGCACCTTAACATTTTAATGATAATCTGAACTCTTCCAAACTAACAATTACAGCGAATTAGCTTTTAAATTACTCTAATTAGCCTCCTTTCCAACGACGAAGAATAAGAGATTATTTTATAGCGGGTAAGCTTCTTTGGAAAATTGTGTGACTAATTTAAGTAATTACTTGTTGAGGCGGCGTATGATGGACTTGAGGGCCTGGAAATCTGGTCTCTCGGTTGGATCCTCGGTCCAGCACTTCTTGATCATGTGTATCACTTCCTCATCGCAGGAATCCTTTTCTAGGTGAGGTCTGAAGGGGTTTTTCTGGGAATTTTTCACGTTGTCCACAATTTCTGGAATGGAAAAGAAAAACATTTATTGGACTTGCTTGTGGCAAATAAAGTTTTATCATTAATTTTAAAGAAACTATGATAGTACTAATTTAAAAAAAGTTTTTTAAATTTTAAAATTTTGTTAGGTTAAACTGCTGCGTTAACAGTTTTGTTGTATAAAATGTCTGTTAGTGGAATCTGAAGAAATCCCCAGAAAAATACTGGCCAAAAGGGATGAACTCTATCAAGGAAAACATTGAAAGGATTTTGAGAATTGAGGGGGAAAGAACAATAAAAATCCATTATTATTGTTCTTAAAAATTTTTAACATTAAAAAATTATTACATTTTTAATTGCTATTATTATTATAATTATGAAAATTTAGTGTGAATTCAAAACTTAACAACAGTGTGAATTCCATCGGGTGAGGAAGGCATTATAACCCAATAATCTATTCTAAAATTTTCATGTATTACATATTTAACAATGTTACTTAACCATGAAATATTTATTTAGCAGTGCTATTGAACACACAAATTCATTGACTAGTTTGTGACAATCACACACAATACGAACGCATGAAGTGAAACAAACAAAGCATGTACTACTATGCTTAAAAAGTAAGACCAATTTTTTTTTCTTCCGAAAACACTTTATTTATTATTCCACATTATTTCATCGCCTTCACAGTAATCCCCACCGGACACAATGCACTCATGCCCACTTTTGTTCCAATCCTCAATGCATGCTAAAAAGTCATAGGCAGGGATGGCCTTCAAAGGGCGCTCCGATTCACGTTCAATCTCTTCAATCGACTCAAAACGGTGTCCCCGGAGTGATAATTTGTGTTTAGGGAACAGGCGGAAGTCGCACGGGGGAATACGGTGGTTGTGGAATGATATGGGTTTCAGTTTTGGCGAAAAGGTCAGTGTGAGCTGGCGCATCCATTGTTTTCGTTACCAATCGAAATTTGACACGTTTGAGGACCAAAATGGAATTGACCGATTCTTTTGAAATTCCAACATCATCAGGTTTCTAATTTTAAATCGACGGTTTACAAGCCCAAAATCTTTATTGTTTTGGACGTGAGCTTCGTCGGTTGAGGTTGATGGTCGGGCAGAGGGCTCTTCGTCCATAACACTTTCTCTGCCTTCTTTGAACTGTGTATACAATTTCTAAACATTTCTTCCCGACATAGGAATGCTCACAGAATGCCGGCTGCAACATTCTATACGTTTCCACAAATAGGATTTACTGCAAGTTCTTTGCTCAATTAATTCAGATTTTCCCAAAATCTTCGGAATCAGTTTTAGCGTTTCACAAAGGCATGCGTAGCTCAAACACTAATGAATATTTTGACGTCAAATTTCACACAGATGTTAAGGACAGTAACTGCAACGTAAAAAAGAAAAAAAAAGCTAAATTCCATAAGCCCTAGAAATTTAAAATTGAAAATTGGTCTTGCTTTTTGGAAACAGTAGTAAGATCAGAAAGGAAAACTAAAAAAAAATGTCAAAAGTCAACAAATTGAGCATCAGTAAATTGAGCAAATATCGGAATAAATAGATTTAATCATTTATTATTTTTAAAATTAGTTGAAATCCATAAAAATGAGCTTCAAAGATACATATATGTAAATTTTGAGGATAGATTTAAAGCATATTCATTGTACTTTTATTTATTTATTTTGAATTTTTAATCTTATTTGTTTTTTTCATAGCTCAAAAAACAATTCCATTTGCAATTCCATTCCAAAATTGAAAAAGACTGATTTTTCTGATGTCTTTTTTCTGTTGAAAGAATTTTAACTTTAAGTTATTGAATTCATTTTTTTTTAACATTTGACATTCTCAATGCACTAGGTTGCATACCTATGTAAAGTACTAAAACATTTAGATAAGTAGTTTGACTCATAGCAATAAATATATACGTTAAATAACGTGTTTACATATGTCGTTAATCAACTTTTGTTGCAGTCATCAATTTTAAAAATAATTTTATTATTTTCTAAAACAACTGCATTCAGAATTTGATTTGGTTTGGTTTCTCGCTCAACGGTCATATTGTGCACACTTTAGGCTAAATAGACCGGGACCTACAGTTTAACGTGGATTCAAAACCACTCACGAACATCCATGCCACCGCCAGGATGCGAACCTGAATTGTATCAATAAATGGAAGTGTAACAATTCTATTTAAAGATTTCAGATTTGCTAAAAAAAATTAAGCACAATTATCTTTGGCTTATCATCTTTATTTATTTCCATTAAAGCAAATCATATATTTTATTCATTTAAAAGATATTATACTTAATGCAATAAGATAAATTTTATTCAGTTGTGTATAATGAATAAAAATCTCGAGTAAAACACTTAACTATTATAGCTATCAAGGTTAGCAATGAAACTAATCCAGATAAAAACGATCAAAAAGCAATAGATCTCTCCCAAACAAATACCAACAATTGCATGACCATAATTTTTCCCTTTTCTTATGTAACGTAATATTTTTCCAGAACCGCACATAATCTTTTATTGATGACGGTCGATAGAATGATAATAATAATACTATAGCAGGAAAATCAATTTGCAATCTCTTAAAGGTCAGGATCAAGACATTATTAGACATAAGAAAGATATTCTTAGCTTCCCTCAGAAAAGCACTTGGACATTCAACCTGACAAAAAAACACTACAATAGGAAGGGCCAATAAGAAGATCGTTCGCTTGTCCAATGAATCCATTCTTTAATCCTATTTATGTACTTGATTGGTTTATTTGATCTGTGGACCGCCCATTTACGTCATGGAAGGAACTGGATTGAAATCATTTAAGCAGATGGAAAAAGAAATAGTCGTATAATGGATAGCAGAAGTCGACCCATAAATAAAAGACACGAAGCAATTGATTTTAAGTACAGCTGTGTTATTTATTGCAGGGCAGTGCTTTCTTCTTATGCTATTTTCTTTTCCTAATATTCATAAATATTTTAATCATATAAACACACTTTTTTGTATATATATATATATATATATATATATATATATATACATTATTATTATCAATTACATCAAATTAATTTTGTGAATTTTAATTTCATTCATAATAAATTGAATTGTGATTTAATTTGTTTTAGATTTTAACGTATCTCCAAAAGTTTCATTTATAGCTAATTAATAAATAATTAGAATACATATAAATTTGTTAAATGCAGATAATTACAGTTAATTTTTTAATTAAAAAACTTTTTCATTCACATCAATTCAAAATTGAAAAAAGACTGGCTTTTTGATAAGATGCTATTTTACACCATTCCATTTGTTTTTTAACATTTGCCATTATCTATACACAACAGTAGTATACCCAGATAAAGTTATAAAACGTTTAAATATACCTGATAAAATATTTAAAGATAAAACCAACAAATAAGCAGGATTAAATGTAATAAATATTTAGGTTAATTGCGTTATATTTGCCGTTAAGCCGCACGGTCTCAGAAGGCGTATCCTATGCCAGTTTCCTGCAAGGAACCTCCAAAGATTTACACTCAGCACCATCGGTCTCTGTGAAACCTTCGCATTTTGTAAATAATGATACTCCTAATCTTAATGCTGACTCAGCTGCTAAGATGATGTATGTACTAACAGAAATGGCTAATCTTTTTTCGACGTTCGGAGGTCTCGATAATATTTACTCCCAATTTAGAACAGCTACTAACCCTTTAGAAAAAATGCAAATACTATGCAAATTTATTATTTAATTGCGCTTGTGGCTAATTACTCAATTTTAACTTTTTAATTGCGCCATTCTTTTATTTACATTCCGTTTTGCTTTTTATTTTTCGTTTCCTTTTTCTTACTAACAAGGACATAATCAAGTTCACTGCCTTTTGTATTATCCATGTGTTTTTCTTCCCATGAACTTTATTTACGAGTTTATGAGTTTTAAGGCCGCATCATAGGCCAGGGTACTCCGTTCGTCGAATGATGATGATATTTGCCGTTAATCAACTTCTAATGTAACCATCATCTTTAAATACAATTGCATTATTTTCTAAAATAATTGCAGTATAACAATATTTTTAAGAAAGTACAACCATACTTTTTAAAGAATTTAGTTTTGCTAAAAAAAATTTATGTTTGGAGCATACATCTTTATAAAATTCTATTATTACGAATAATATATTTTATTCATTTAAACTATATTATATTTAATTCACTAAAATAACTTTATTCAGTTATGGATATTGAATAAATATCTCCAGTAAAACACTTAACAAATATAGTTATCAAGATAAACAAAGCAACTAACCAGTTAGAAAAGATCAAAAAGCAATAGATCGCTCCTACCCAAATAATAACCATTCGATGATCATAATTTTTACCTTTTCTTATGTAACGCAATATTTTTCCAGAACCACACATAATCTTTTATTGATGGCGGTCGATACGATGATAATAATAATACTACAGCAGGAAAATCAATTTGCAATCTCTTAAAGGTCAGGATAAAGACATTATTGGACAGAAAGATATTCTTAGCTTCCCTCAGAAAAGCACTTGGACATTCAACCTGACAAAGAAGCTCTACAATACGAAAGGCCAATAAGAAGATCGCTCTCTTGTCCAATGAATGTATTCTTTAATCCTATTGATGTACTTGATTGGTTTATTTGATTTGTGGACCGCCCATTTACGTCATGGAAGGAACTTGATTGAAATCATTTAAGCAGATGGAAAAAGAAATAGTCGTATAATGGATAGCAGAAGTCGGCCCATAAATAAAAGACACGC
The DNA here is from genome assembly GCA_021605075.1 of Caerostris darwini. Classification (NCBI taxonomy): domain Eukaryota; kingdom Metazoa; phylum Arthropoda; class Arachnida; order Araneae; family Araneidae; genus Caerostris; species Caerostris darwini. The sequence continues at coordinate 36,858 of BPLQ01006162.1, forward strand.
ATCAATTGATTTTAAGTACCGGTGAGCTATTTATTGCAGCGCAGTGCTTTCTTCTTATGATATTTTCTTTTTTGTAATATTCAAAGATACTTCAACAATATAAATACATTAATTTTTATTCATGCATTATTATTTTGAACTACATTAAATGTATACTAACTACTGGGCCCAAAAAGTTAGATCAATTACTGATGAGCTTTCCAGATGCAGAAAGAATGTATTTAAAATATATATATATATATTTTATAAATACAAAGAAGGTATGTTAGTAATTCGGTTGGCACATGCATTAACCGCGGAAAAAATTTCTGTGAAATATTTCACATATAAATATATTTATGTTAGCAATAATTTTCTTTCCTACCTGTTAGTATATAATATATTGTAATATCAGATATGCAACATCAAATTTACGAATATATTGTATAGTTAATATTATTATGTTTTGTCTATCGGTAGATATCAGATATACAATATATTCCCTATTGCAGAAATATATAATACCGTTTATCAATCAATATACTACTGTGTCCAAAAAAAGAATACCAATTTTTTTTTTCAAAAAATTCTTTATTTATTCTTCCAAATTTAATTAATCGCTTTCAAATAAATTCCTTCCAGACACAATACACATATATCAAATTTGTTTCCAAACCTCAATGCATGCTAAAAAGTCATCGGCAGGGCCTTCAAAGCGCGCGGCGATTCACGTTGAATCTCTTCAATCAATTCAAAACGGTGTCTCCAGAGTGGCTTTTGAGTTTACGGAACAGCCAGAAGCCCCACGGTGTGAATCGATGGTTGTGACACGATATGGGCTTCATTTGTGGCGAAAAAGTCACGAAGATTCAATGCAGTGTGAGCTGTCGCATTCAGTGATTTCGGTACCAATCGAGATTTGACGCGTTTGAGGCCCAAAATGGAACTGACCGATCCAAAGTGAAATTCCAACTTCATCAGCAAGGTGTCTAATTGTAAATCGCGGTTTGAAGCACCAAATCTTTAATTTTTTGTACGTGAGCTTCATCGGTTGAGGTTGATGGTCGATCAGAGGCATCTTTGTCTTCAACGCGTTGCCTGTCTTCTTTGAACTGGGTTTACCACTTCCAAACATTTAATTCCGATATAGGAATGCTCACAGAATGCCTTCTGTAACATTCTATACATTTCCGTAAGCAAAACGTAATGCAAGTTCGTTGCTCAGTTAATTCAGAAATTTCAAAAATTACCGTAATCTGTTTTATCGTCTCACAAAGCCGAGCTTAACTCAAACACTAATGAGTATTTTGACGTCAAATTTCACTCAGATGTCAAGGACAGTGTCATCAACCTAAAAAAAGAAGAAAATTGAAATTCCATTGACCCTGGGAATTTTAAATTGAAAATTGATCTTACTTTTTGGACTCAATAGTAATTAGCTAATTTAGTTATGATTGTAAAATTATAACTAAATTAGAAATGAATTCCCTATCAATCAAACTTCCCCAATTAATTTTAATTAACTTAAGGATTTTTAATACACCATTTAAATAAATAGCTTTTCGAGAGACAAAGCGCTATTTAATCGAATTAAGTGACAATGCAAATTAGATAAAGTAGCGATGTTTCTATACATGAAATGAATAAGTTGCACTTAATGAATTTTGAATATTCATTAATTCTTATTGATGAATTTCAGTATTCATTAAATTTGCTTTTGTATATGCAATAATAGATCCAAGTGTTTTGTTATTGAAGTTGAAAGCTCTCTTTTATGTAATTTTGACTTTTGATTACGAATTCTATATTAATTATATTCAATTATACCTTTTTAAGTTTATGTGAAAGAAGTATTTAAAATTCAAAATATTTAAGTATTGTTGAAAATTGTTTTGAAGCTCTTGCTTTTGTAGAACAATAAAACTCACAAAGTGATAGTTAGTTTTGATTGTGATGATCATATGAATAATAAATTAATTGTTTCTCTCTAAATATGGCCCTCTCTTTATACCTTTTGTTAGAAGAATTTTTTTCAAATTTAAGGGGATATCACA
>BPLQ01006169.1:0-145748 GCA_021605075.1 Caerostris darwini
AATCACTTCATTTTTATTACGTGATAACAGAACTCTAACTACACAAAAGAAATTAAAGATAGTTTGATTCACAAGTGCAGTTCACCCAAGGTAGGAAATTTTCAGAGTTCCTGAGTTCACAAATGAATTCGACTATATCCACGCTAGGTCTCATGGCAGACCCACTATCACACGGTGTGATACACGAAACCAGGGCGCGGAAACCTGGCCTGTTCTGTCAAAAAGCAGAAAAACAACACTCTTTGTCGACTCGGCGATGCAGAACTCCCTTCCTTCTTCTCCAAAAACCTGTCTTTAGAATATCCATCAGGGAGGGGGGTCAACTCCCTCTCTTCTCATTTGACTAGACATTTTCTCAGTCCACAGTCAATCGCCAATCACGATGCAACAACTTATGGTGTAGTCCATATTCCATCTATAATTGTTTCGACCTATGAAATCGCACAGACAATCGTTAACTTCATGAGGTCTCAGTATTCATGACACTGAATATCTGCTATCAGATTGGAGTGACAGGGCGTTCTCATTAGTACAAAACACTAATTGCTTGTAATATAACTACCCACAACACTGCTTACCTGCTGTCAAAATTGAGTGATAGGTTGTTATTATGTACTTGTTAAAGAATATACATCCCTCTCTATACTAGCGTTACAGATTTTTCTATACTAACTTTTTAAGCAAAAATTTTCTGGAACATGTTGATTTCTGAACTAGAGAATACGGATTCAAAACCCGTGAAACACAGGCAAATCGAAATTTCTCAAGTCTGTGTTGGGCACAGATGTGAAAAAACACGTAGACCAGATAATCTTCCCATTGGGTTTTGAGGAGGAAGAGGATGTAAACATTAAGAGGCCATTCCTGATACACCTGAAGCATGATGACATCTTGACAATATAGATGACATTTTGATATCGGAGTGTTAATTCAAAATCGTAGTAAAAATTTGTAGGTGTATTTTAGCAAGTTAGATAGATAGATTTTTAAACTATTACATTTCTCCTCAGAGAAAATTAAATTCAAATATTTAGCAAAAGTATTTTGACATCATGAATAAATAAAATTCATGCCATTCTAATCAAAAAGTTTAAAATACTTCCATTTAAAATCAAAGTTATTTTATAAACAAATTATAAGCTCAAATTATGATAACGAAATATTTAAAAAAAATGTTTTTAATAAATTTGTCTAATTAACTTTTAAATTATATCTTTTAATTTTTTGAAATAATTATATCAAATTACATATTAGAAATTAGAAAGAAATTTTATAAATCTAACAAGCTGAATTATATTAATATAACATTTTTTTGACATTTTTGTCAATTGTTCTACCGTAAAGTCATGATTTCATTTCTTTACTGAAATCTTTTACAGTTTCTTTCTGGTCAAAAATCATAAAACTCGGGGCCTGAATGGCCGAGTGTCTAGCGCTCTGGAGCTCGGTGCCGCAGATTTCGAGTTCGAGTCCCGGCGGTGTCATGGATGTTTGTAGTCGTTCGAAATCCGCTTTAAGCCCTAGGTCCCGGTCTCCTATGACTGTAAGAAAGTCACGGAGCAGAAGTCAGACTTCTACCTAAGGGTGTGCTCCATCAGAACAGAAGCTGTCCCCCTCTTCCCTCCTTCCATAAGGGACGCGACACCAACCAACCAACCATAAAACTCTTTTGTACGACTATAAGAAGCTAAATTCACTGTAGAACTTACAAACCATCGATATATTAAATAATACATTTGCATTTCTTAAATATTTCTATTTTGTTCTGAAAAATGATTGCTCAACACGTACAGCAGAATTGTCTTCTTTTATGGATAAACAGGTAATATAAAAAAAAAAAATTAAAGCCAATTCCTACTTTTTTTCACTATATTGCAGAAAGTCCTTTATAAATAATTTTCATTCATTTTTTTAAGTTTATCTGGCGCCATCTATTGGTAGATATATGCAACTTAAATCTAAAAAAAATTAAAATTAATTAATTAAATTTACTTACTGAATTAATATTTGAAAAAACTGCATTAGCATCAAGTGCCCTCCACTACAAGTTCAAAAAAATGTATTTGAACTTGTGTGGATGAATAAAAAGTATTTTATTAACGATTGCAAATTTGAACAAGATATATATAGGGAGAGTGTGAGCTAATAGAAGGAATTGAAAAAAAAAAGATCTTCCGTCTGCCCTCTTTAATACAAAAGCTTGCTCTCGGAGAAAAACCGCAGCAACATCTTCCATGTTTATCGACTAAACCTTCACTTAATGGACTCTTTCAGAAATAAACAAAAAAAGATGAAGAAAAGACAATTAAAAAAAAAAAAAAAGACAAATAGCGAACTGTTTAAATTGTCCTCAAATTCAGCATCTTCATGCTAACTAAATCTGCATATTGAGGAGAGGGATTTTTCTTGGAGCAGACACACCAATGCCTTTTTTAAACCACCTTTTTCTTATTCCAGAACCAAATTCGAACAAACGAAAAAGGACTTTCATTTGCTTCGGTATCATGAAATATTCATTGTGCCAGACAATCTTTAGAAAGAAAATGTTTATTGAATTTTCTCTTAAGCTCTGGAGTACTGTAGGTCTTGGTGATAATGGTCTGAAAAGCTCGGAGATAAAACTGGCGAGAATTTTAGAATGTTATTTATTTTTTTTTAATTATAACTCGCTCTGTTGCACTTTCTAGTGTTTTTAGTTCGGAAAGTTTAAAATTTGCTAAATATTCTACGCTTTTTTTTTTCCGGCTCTAATTTTATGCAACTTTTGGCGGTATGTAAGCCACAACGAAAGTTTTATGACGCGTTGTTCGTTTTTTTTTTTTATGTAAAGAGGCACGACAGCATATAAAGGGATGTTTACAGTAGTGTAGTGGCCTTTTTTAGCTTAAAAGTTATGCAGATTCAAAAAATAAAAGCATTAAAGGGTAGAAATTTCTCTAGAACAATATATCACAAGAAAATGTTAATAATTTATAAATTTTTTGAAAAATTAAATATTTTCAAAACGGTTTTTATAATGACTACTATGTGCTATCATGACTAGTTACTACACACACGCACAAACACCCCACACATACAAGAAACAGACAATATTTAACACATTTAAAGAGATATTAATGTAACTACTCACAACACAACTTGACTGCTGTCAAATTTGGGTGACAGGTTGTTATTATGTACTTGTCAAAGAACATACATTCCTGTTTCCTAAGAACGATATGCTTCAACTTTTCCAGAGCGAAAAATTCTATACTAGACACATTTTTATAATTATTTGCTGATAGAAAACAAATAAGACATTAAGTTACTTTTATGAAAGACCAAGCTTGACAATAGGGATATTTTCATTTTTGTGATTTTTTAAAAAAGGGTCAATAATGTTAGTGGGTTAATGGGCCAACATAAAACAAAATAACTGTTTGACCTTAAATTTGAAGAGTAGTGGCATTCATTGTAGAGCAAACGTACTGAAATAGATGACCTATTATCCCTTCTTGTAAATTTTACTGTTTGGCTACAGATTATTGCACCTGAGTAATCTTATCAAAATGATATAGTTTAAAATGAAAACTCCATAAATATTACCTGTGAAAGAGAAGTATTATAACAAGTGGTATATAACTATCCCCTCTTGGCAATTTTAAAGCTTGGTGACCAAGCGTTAGTCTCAAATTTTTGAAAAGTGGTACAATTAATAATTTTTAATTAATACTAATTATTACAAGAAACAATAATTAATCACCCAAAATAATATAATTATCTTTGTTTCGAACATGATCTTGTTCCAAATAACAACGTTTGCTTCCCTGTCGTTAACATTATAGCCCTACTTGTTACTAAAAATAAACCGCATACAAGAAGGCTTAATTTAACCTCAGTTTCAAAATGTTAAGTTGTATGAAAATTTAGAAAGCAATTATCTATATACTTAATCGTGAAAACAACTTTAGTCTCAAACAGTCTTGAAGAGTTTATTATTGAACAATGATCAAATATAATATGATACTCAATTTTAGAATAATTAAAGTTAATTTAAGTAAAAATTTGGAAGTAAATAGGCTTCTTGCATTGTGTGTAAAGTTCGAATTTTTTTTTTGTTATCCCTAATACAAACAGGAAGGAAGAAAATAATTACCATAATTTTTTAATTAATTCTATTAATTTTTACAAGAAACAATTATTAATCGTTTTAACTAATATAATTATGCATATTTTAAACATGCTCTCGAACCAAATAGCAACGTTTGCTTCCCTATTGTTAACATTATAGCCTTACTTGTTACTAAAAATAAACAATATCCAAGAAAGTTTAATAAACTACAAATTTCAAAGTGTAAGAAAACTATTATCAGTAAACTTAATTATGTAAACAACTTTAGTCTCAAATAATCTTGAAGAGTTTACAAATTTATTACGCCCGTTTTATTGAATAAGGATCAAGTATAATATGCTCCTCAATTTTTGAATAATTAAAGTTAATTTAAGTAAAAATGTCTAAGCAAATAGGCATCTTACATTGTGACTAAAGTTCGGAATTTTTTTTTATTATCTCTAATTAAAACAGGAAGGAAGAAAATAATTACCAATTTAGGTTCTTTGATCGATTCGCTAACTCACTTATAATGAAAAATAAAGGTTTACTTTCAATACTGCACCATCAGAAAGAATTCTTAACGAGTTTGGCTTAAGTGTATCGGGCCTTACTAGATTGAAGCTGGGGAAAAATAAAATGAATAACTGGATCAGATGATTCGAATTCCTTCCCATTACATAAAATTATTTACAAAAAGTTAATTAACTTTCGCGCCACTTCTTCATTTAGCCCTGGTATAAAAGCTACCTTTTACAAAGCCTTCAATATCTATCTAGATTCCTGGTACCTTACCTTCCTCATGGTATATCTGGTATCAAGCAATTAAGGCATTAAATTACTTCTTTTCATTATGGAAGAAGGGAGACAATGAAAAATATATATATATATATATATATATTTTATTATTTTTTTAATTACAGTTACGATGAAGATGGGTAAAAAAAATGCTCGAAATTTAATTTTTACTTCAATATAAGAAAATTTTTGTTCTTTGTTCAGCTATTGTTATTTTATACTAAAAAGGATTTACACAAAGACTTTGAATAGGAGGATGGTTCCTTTTACGCGCGTTGCATTGTAATATTGTGACCCAACAACATTTTTTTTTTTTTTTTTTTAATTTTTGTTTTTTTCTTTGGGGGAGGGGGGATTTTTTCCCAAAATTGAAAGGAGCCGTCTATTATTAAAACGTTTTGGGTTGAGATTATTTCATCAGGTTAAAATTTTCATAGAATACATTGTAAAGAATATGGCAGAGTTACCTTAAAAGAGAGAAAAAAAAAATGGAGGATAATGAATTTTTTATCAAGTATTTCCCTAGGAAGTAAAAAAAAAAGAAAGAAAAAGAAAACATTAGAAAAACGAATGATTAAATTTTTGTTATTGAGTATTATTGTTATTGTCTCTTTAATCGAATAATATTAGTTTTCTTATCGGCTGTAGAAAAAAATTAAAACATTGTATTTTAGAAAATCCTTATGATTATATAAATGCTTAATATGAATAATATTTAAAAAATAATTGTTTCGAATTCATTTGCATTTTAAAATTCTGTACTGAAAATGTTATAAAGAAATGCTTATGTTTCAGTCATGAATCTAAAAAAAATGATAAGTTTGTATAAATGAAATCTGGGATTGAGTAATTTATAGTACTTCTCTGCTATACAGTACTTTCATTAATGGATTGGTTTTAACAAAAGCCATTTCGAAGAAATATTTGAAATAATCAAATTCAGAGTTTCTGTTTGATTCATCGTTGAAAATTCATTTAATTTTTGAAGAATGCAAAGTGGAGAATATGATAAAGTTACGTAAGAGACTTGGATTATTTGTAACAAATTTGCATAACATTTATGTATTTTTATTGACTTATTCAGAGATAATTTCCAGGAATTTTTTTAGCTTAAGAGAATTTAATCGAGAAATTTACGATATTCATTATAAAGGGAAAGTATTGAAATAGTTGCCCTATTATCCCTTCTGTCCAGGTTTAGGGTTTGGTTGCAGATTATTGTCCCGATGAAATGTTATTAAAATGATATAATTAAAAATGAAAACCATATCAATATTCAATGTAAAAGTAAAGTATTATAACAAGTTGTATAAAATTACTCTTGGCAATTTTAGGGTTTGGTTTGTCGCTGTATGGTAAATTTTTTGTACAGTCTAATTAGATAAGGACCTACAGTTTAACGTGGATTCCGAACCACTAACAAACATTCATGCAACCTTTAGGATTAGAATCTGAAGTACTAAACGCCAGAGCGCTAGCAAATTAGCCACCAGGCCGCGTTTTAGGGTTTGGTGACCAAGCATTAATTGTTAAATGTTCAAAAATGGTATAGTTAATAATTTTTGAATTAATTCTGTTAATTATTACAGGAAATAATTATTAATCAGTCAAACTAACATAATTATGCATATTTCGAAGATGCTGTAGGTCCTAATAGCAACGTTTGTTCTCTTGTTGTTAACACTATAGCCCTACTTATCACTAAAAATTAACAGTATCCAGGAAGGTTCAATATAGCATCAACTTCAAAATGTTAAGTTGTATGAAAATTAAGAAAGAAATTATCTGTAAAACTATTATGCAAACAACTTGAGTCTCAGATAGTCTTGAAGAGTTTACAAGTTTATTACTCCCGTTGCATTGAATAAAGATGAAGTATAATACCCATGCTACTCAATTTTGAATAATTAAAGTTAATTTAAGCAAAAATTTCTAAGTAAATAGGCTTCTCGCATTGTGAGTAAAGTTCGGAATTTTTTTTTATTATCTCTAAAACAAACAGGAAGGAAGAAAATAATTATCAATTTAGGTTCTTTGATCGATTCGTTAACTCACTTATAATGAAAAATAAAGGTTTACTTTCAATACTCCGCCATCAGAAAGAATTCTTAATGAGTTTGGTTTAAGTGCATCGGGCCTTAATAGATTGAAGCTGGGGGAAAAATAAAATGAATAACTAGATCAGATGTTTCGAATTTTTTCCCATTACATAAAATTATTTACAAAAAGTTAATTAACTTTCGCGCCACTTCTTCATTTAGCCCTGATATAAAAGGTACCTTTTACAAAGCCTTAAATATCTATCTAAATTCCTGGTACCTTAACTTCCTCATAGTATATCTGGTGTCAAGCAATTAAGACATTAAATTACTTCTTTTCATTACGGAAAAAGGGAGACAATGAAAAAATAATTTTTTTTCTTTTTTTTTTAAGTACTTAGTTTTTTTTTTTAAGTTATGGTTACGAGGAAGATGGGTTAAAAAAATGCTCGAAATTTAATTTTTACTACAATAAAAAAATTTTTTTTTTTGTTCTTTGTTCAGCTATTGTTATTTTATACTAAAAAGGACTTACACAAAGTCTTTGAATAAGAAGATGGTTTCTTTCAGGGCCGTTACATTGTAATATTGAGACTGAACACCATTTTCTTTTTATTTTCGTTTTTTGGGGGGGGGGGGATATTTCCCCCAAAATGAAAGGTGCCTTGTATTATTAAAACTTTTTTGATTAAGATTATTTAATCAGGTTAAAATTTTCAAAGAATGCATTGCAAAGAATATGGCAGAATTACCGTTAAAAGAGAAAATAAATATAAAAAAAATTGAGGAGAATGAATTTTTTATCAAGTATTTCCCTAAGAAGGAATAAAGAATGAAAAATCTTACGAAAAAAATATTAGAAAAACGACTGATTAAATTTTTGTTATTGAATATTTTGGTAACTCTTTAATTGAATAATATTAGTTTTCTTATTGGTGCAGAAAAAAAATATTGAAATAATATATTTTAGAAAGGTTTTGTGGTTTTATAAATGCTTAATATGAACAATATTTAAAAAAATTAATTATTTTAAATTCATTCACACTTTAAAACTCCATTCTAAAAATTCTAAAAATGTTATAAAGCTACGATTATATTTTATTCATGTATGTTGGATTGAATAAATAAAATCTGGAATTGAGTAATTCATGGTACATTTTCAATTTCAAAATGTTAAGTTGTATGAAAATTAAGAAAGCAATTATCTGTAATCATAATTATGTAAACAAATTAAGTCTCAAACAGTTCTTGAAGAGTTTATAAATTTATTACGCCCGTTGCATTGAATAAGGTTCAAGTATAATATGCTACTCAATTTTCGAATAATTAAAGTTAATATAAGTAAACATTTCTGAGTAAATAGGCTTCTGCTTTGTGAGTAAAGTTCGAAATTTTTTTTTTTAACTCTAATACGAACAGGAAGGAAGAAAATAATTACCAATTTAGGTTCTTTGATCGATTCACTAACTCACTTATAATGAAAAATAAAGGTTTTCTTTCAATACTCCGCCATTAGAAAGAATTCTTAATGAGTTTGGCTTAAGTGCATCCAACTTAATAGATTGAAGCTGGGGAAAAATAAAATGAATAACTAGATCAGATGATTCGAATTCTTTTCCATTATACAAAATTTTTTACAAAAAATTAATTAACTTTAACGCCACTTCTTCATTTAGCCCTGGTATAAAAGGTACCTTCTACAATGCCTTAAATATTTATCTAGATTCCTGGTACCTCACCTTCCTCATGGTATATCTGGTATCAAGCAATTAAGACATTAAATTACTTCTTTTCATTATGGAAGATGAGAGACAATGAAAAAATAATTTTCTTTTCTTTTTTTTTTAACTACTTGTTTTTTTTTCAGTTACGGTTACGAGGAAGATGGGTAAAAAAATGCCCGAAATTTATTTTTTACTTCAATAAAGAAAATTTTTTTGCTCTTTGTTCAGTCTGTAGTTATTTTATACTAAAAAGGATTTACACAAAGTCTTTGAATAGGAAGATGGTTTCTTTTACGCCCGTTGCATTGTAATATTTAGACTCAACACCATTTTTTTTTATTTTCGTTTTTTTTTTGGAGGGAGGGGGGAATGTTTCCCCAAAATTGAAAGGAGCCTTCTGTTATTAAAACTTTTTGGGTTAAGATTATTTCATCAGGTTAAAATTTTCAAAGAATGCATCGTAAAGAATATGGCAGAGTTATCTTAAAAAAAAAAGAAAATAAATAAAAAACTTGAGGATAATGAATTTTTTATCAAGTATTTCTCTAGGAAGAAAAATAGAAAGAAAAATCTAATAGAAAAAAAAAAAAAAAACATTAGAAAAGCGATTGATTCAATTTTTGTTACTGAATATTTGGTTAACTCTTCAATCGAATAATATTAGTTTCCTTTTTAGCTGTAGAAAAAAAATATTATGTTATTAAAAAATTAAATGTTAGAAAATTCTTGTGATTACATAAATGCTTAATGTGGGCAATATTAAAAGAAATTAATTATTTTAAATATATTTACATTTTAAAATTCTCTATCGAAAATGTTATAGAGGAATGATTATGTTTTATTCATGAATCTAAAAAAATGATAAGATTTTAGAATTGCATAAATTAAATCCGTAATTGAATAATTTGTAGTACGTCTCTGCTGTTAATGGATTGGTTTTAACAAAAATTATTTTGAAGAAATCTTTGAAATAATTAATTTCAGAGTTTCGATTCGATACATCATTGAAAATTCATTAATTTTTTGATGAATGCAAAGTAAAGAATATGACAAGGTTACGTTAAAAGACTTGGATTATTTGTAGCAAATTTGCATGATATATATATATGTACTTTTGTCGATTTATTCAGAGATAATTTTCAGGAATTATTTTCATCTTAACAGAATTTAATCGAGAAATTTTCTTTTAGTGGAGACTTATACAGAGAAAGTTTCAGAATTTTTTTTTCATCTTGGCAATTGAAAACTCTTTTGCATGTATTAGATCAATAATATATACTTATATTGATCTTTAATATCAATTTATATTAATTAAGTTGTGATAGTGATTTTGTCAAAATCCTTATAAAAGAGTATTATTACTTATTTAATATTATTATTAAGTAATTTATGAAAAAAGTTGAAGATGTTTAAAAAGTACCTGATTATGACATTTGTAAATTTCTTCTAAATATAGAATTAAAAAAATCATACTTGGAATTTATTTAGAGTAAGATTCGGATATGAAAAATCCTCTGAATTTCGGCTTTTTTTGCTGTACATTAATGGACCCTTTTTTTCTACTTACACATATCATTAATAATTTACTGAAGCGGAATGAAGAGGTATTATCGACTGGATGAAATTCATTTTAGTGCAATTGCACGCATGGTAGGTAACATGGTTTCAAGTTTCCTATAAGGTAACCAGATTGTCGATAGTAATATAGGCAAAAGCTTCTAAATTCCTATCAAATCGCCTAATTCTGAAAACAATAACTGCATTGGAATACAATAGAACAGGGGCTACCGAGTACCATCAGTCTAGTCCGCAAGCACCATCAATCTAGCCCAGCACTTCTTCTTTTTCATTGGCGCAACAGCCTCGTGATATGCCAAGCCTCACTGTCTATTGGCAAATTTTTCTTTTTACAAAGTCGGGGTATCAACCTTACGATCAACAGTCTTATTAGATAGGGAGCTGCGGTTTAAAATGGATTCCGAACCACTACAATCATCCATGACATCGCCTGGATAAGAACCCGAAACCTATGGCACCATGTGCCAGAGTGCTAGTCACTCGGCCATTAAGCTCCTTATTTTGATTTTAGTGTAAAATTTACAGTGTAAATTATACAAAATAATAATCAGATTACAAATCACATTGCAGTTTTTTTTTTAACATCATTTTCAACTTCTTTAAAAATGTCTTCTCCAGTGATCTTGTTGTGAGTACTATTAACATCAATAAGCTCTTCATAATTTGCATCAAACCCACCGAATAAAAAGTAACACATGAGCAGCATCTGAAATTACTGTTGACTCACCCACGTCGAAAGAGAACCAATCTAAGTGTCGATTTTTGTCAAACAATTGAGTTAATGAATTTTCTAGATTATCATCTTTCTTCGAGCCTCAGTGTTTGCTGACAAACTCTTTATAAATGAGTTTTTCCTGACACTTTTCTTCTGCTGCTGCTATCCTGCAGTCCTTCATTAATTAGCCGCCAGTTAATGGTTTCCCATGTTTAGCTATTGAATGAGCCACGCTGAAATTAGCATCAGTTGCCGTTTCTCGTTTACCCTTTGCTTTGCTAAACAACAAATGTTGAAATGTCAACTCGCGTTTTAAAGATTCATATTATTCATTTGACTGTTCCGAAACGGAGATTTGCGCGTAATTCAAAACTGCAGTAAGATGCTATGTTTAACTTGCGAGGTCTTGGACCTTGGGATTCATTGGAGGTGTCAGTGTGGCATTTTGTCTAAAAAAGTATGGCGGACCCTTGCAATAAGAAATTTAACCCTGTGTATCTGCCTTGAACATTACCACTGGATTACGATATGGACAATATTCTGGAGTAATTCAAACGTTTTAAAAATTACCATAAAAGGTTATGTCAACAATAAAAGCGGCTTGATAATCGATGAGTTATAAGAATTCCAAATAAAGGCCAATACAACAATGATGATTTCACAATTTCTATGATTTTATATACACAGTAACTGAATTAGGAGAAGATATATATATATAATGTTTGATAAATTCCGTGCCTAAAGACAGGAGGTGATTCACAAACTTTTTTTTATCTTATCCCACTTGGTAGACAGCAACATCTAGACCAAGTCCAATAACCCATGTGGTCTCATGGAAGGAGGGAAAGAGGGAACAGCTTCTGTTCTGATGGAGCACCCATAGGTAGAAGTCTGGCTCCATGATGCTGAAGTAGAAGGGAAGGGCGTCCCGGGAGGACTTTTAGGGGGTACTACCGCGCATTTGCTGTCGTATAGGAGGAAACTCAGAAAACCCCTCTACGTAGTCCGATTCAAGAGTCCGAACATCACAAAAGCCGTCGATTCTCCTCATTTTTTGAAACAGACAAAGCCGCCAGCGGATTGAACCTCAGCCCTATTGCTCACCATCAGCGCACGTTGCCAATGAGACATGAGTTGCGCTATTCACAACTTGGATAGCTTTATCAAAAAGTTTTGTGTGTGTTTTAAATGGGGACATGCTAAATCTGTACATATAAAAAAGTTCAATGAAAAATTATTGAACTTTTTAATTTTATCTCATATTGAATTAACAGAAAACGTATCATACATTAAATACGAAATTTAAGAGAAATTTATTTAAATGCACTTGAAATTTATGTGAAATTTATTCAAATGCACTTGAAATTGGATAAGTTGATTATTATTCACAGATCAATTAAATATACTACAAAAAATGTACTCAATATATTAAGTGATTATCAACAGCAATCTATTTTTTTAACAACAGCGATTTTTTAACAACTAAAACAGCGATAGCAGCAGCTTGATTTTTTTTATTCAATAATGTATATCATTCATTACAGCTATTTATTTTCTTTGTAAAATTGCCTTATTCTAAACAAAACAAGATAAATAAAATTTATCTTGTTTTGTTGTCAAAAACTAAAATCAAAGTTAACTCTAGATAATCATTGTTATTTTATCTTTCCATCTCAACGAGTTCTTTTGTTGTCTCTGACAAGAACTTCTGGCCCAGATGTTATATTTTATATGACAACTGTATTTCATTAGTCGCTTAGATCTTATCCTATATATTTCGGAATTGCCATTTATATTTATTTGTAGTCTTATGTATTAAATTAGGAACATACCATATGGGTTATTATATTATGTATTTTTGTTACCAGACGTAACTTTATTTTAGTCTAGTGTAATTCGTAGTCTGATTGGCTACCACCATTACATTCTAGTGTCATTATATTCCCGGCAATATAATATATTTCTATTGTTCTCCTTTCTATTAGTCGTCTTTTTCTATTATTATATTTAATTTTTCTTTTTTATTATAGTATGTAGTGTACAGGATGGGCAATCTGATTGTAACTGGGTGTGGTTGGGTTAAGATACTGGAGGCAGAGGTTAGAGAACTATTTACTCACAATTTTATTTACCCATGCACAAACACCATACACATACTATTAACAACAGATGATATTTAATACATTTAAAGATGTATGATTATAGATTCGAGGAAGCATTCCACATCTAAGCCGAAAACCCGATACTCAGGTACGCGCGGGATGCCCAAAATATATTTCCTCTCCCGATGAGAGTCTGCAGGGTAACTGATACGCAGGGTGCGGTAAATATATTTCTTTTCTGAGGGAGAAACTATAAAATAAACGTTTCTCAGCGGCAGATCAAGTTGCGTAGTACTTCCTCTTGGGTAATCTCGATGCCTACTGACCATTTCTCCTGAACACCATAGGAAGTTCTCTTGCCAGTGAGTAGGAGGAAGCACTGCTACAAGCACGATTTTTCTTCTTCTTTTTTATTATTGTTAACATATTATTTCCCACAATGTTTATCAGTCGAAACAAAATACATACCGAATTATTAAACAAAAACGTAATTATTAAAATGGAATTATTTTTTATTTATACAAGAAACAAAACAATGATTAAAATGGAATTAATTTTTTCTATACGGAAAGTAAAAATATAGTCAAACAATTTTGTTTAGAAATTACATGCTGCAATTCCAAAAATACTTATCTGACAAATAATTACATATAAAAAATAATGTAGGAAGTTATAATAAGGAATAATTTCTTTATGATTAGTGGTCTTTAGTTTACAAGCCATATATATTTTAAATTGAAATCCTTAATGAACTCTTAAGAAAATTTCAGTAATCGATACAAATTTCTTTATCAACTAAATAAAAGTGAAATGTTGAAAAATATACAAAGTAATATAGCTATTATTATCATTGGTGCATCGGTCTACGGGCAGATTTCGGGGCAGGAGATGTTTACTTTTTACAGGCAGTGTTGTCAGCCCTACTCCCATCTTTCTATAGGCATATTAAACCGGGACCTACGGTTTGAAGTGGATTCTCAACCACTACAAACATCCAAAATCAGAACGCTAGTCGCTCGGCCATCAGGCTCCTAAAATACCTATAGAATAATAAATTATTTTTTGACTACTTTATATACTAAGAAATGTGTTTCTAATTTAAAAAAAATGCAAATAATTTAAAATTCAATTCTATAATATTTAAAAGTATAAGAGTAGTTTTAAATTGTTTAACGTCAAAAGATAAACATTGTGAAATTTAGTACTATTAAAATATTAATTTGTAAACGTCAAAGTCATGACATTATCTTACAAAAGAAATGTTTATCTTAGTGTAAGTAACGTAAAAATAGATAGAATGTTATAAAAGCGCAATTGAAAATTAGTTATTTTTATTAAAAGTAATTGAAAATTACTTATCTTTATTAAAATTATTTGAAAATTACTTATTTTTATTAAAATTAATTGAAAATTTCTTATATTCAATAATTTTTATTGAATAAATACGCCAGTTTTAATTTTATTAGATATGTTTTATGCAGTAGACATGGAAAATAAATGTATAGCTATAAAAGTGGAAGTTTTTAATATATTGTTTTTTTAATAATGGTTAAAATCAAATTATTACAGTTTTCAAAAAAAATTTTTCTTATATACTCATAACCTATATTAATCACATTTTAAGACAGCTTATTCAAATTTTTTTTCGAAAACATAATATAAGAAAAAAAATCATTTTTTACACTAATGTACAAATACATTTAAAATTACTGATTAATACATGCTTTTTTAAATTCATTTTAATATGAGTGAACAGTGATATGAGATAACTTTTTTAAATAATTTTAAAATGTCAAATATACCCTTATTTTTCCTAAAAGCTTAAATATAAATATATTTTTTCTTGAAAAAATTATAAATGTATAAGGAGAATAAAAAAAAATTCCTTTTAAATTAAAGAATTTTTTTTTTGTAAATGTCATATCCGAGAACTATCTTTATTGATTCAAGGTCTAAGACAAGTCTGGTGATTTTAAATTAATTCAGAAGACATATTTTTTCTGACCGATTATTCATGAATTTTGTTAAGCAGATTTAAAACAAACAGAAAATTTTCTTAAACTGAACAAAAATTTGTAAAATTAACATGAAAATATTTTTTCATAATTTCTACGAAAACATTAATAAAGCAAGAGTTTACTAACTCCAAAAAGTCACAGAATCTAATGAACTAATGTGATACATTTATTTGCATTTCAAATTGAATTTATTCATGAAAAATTAATAAGGATAAGTAAAATATTTATATAAAACAACAGAAGCCAAAGAAAAATTAATGTATTTTAATGAGAATCAGAATTTACAATATATATTTGACAATTAAATCATTATTTAAAATTTATCTATTAAAGTGTATTTATAAAAAAATTATAAAAAGAAGTTTCGGTAAATTTACATTTTAATGAATACTTGTATATGAGATAAATGAATTATTTCTGCTTATAAATTACTTTTTTTTCACATATAATTTTCAACCACTAGAGTCTCCAGGTAAACTGCATTTAATTATAGATTACACATGACATTACAGATTTTAATAATTATAAGTCATTTAATATATTTGCATAAGAGATCAACACGCAGAAATAATAGCTTATTAATTATCATGATTAGGTCTTATCATTTATAGTAAAACACATTATCATTCCTGCAGGATGATTTTTTATTAAAATATAAAAAACGATTTTATTTGAATAGATTTATTAATTTATTATTATTTTTGTTGAATACTGACAAATTTCGAGACAGAAGATGGTTTCTTTTTACAAGGTAGGGTTGTCCTTCATACACTAAACGGTCTACAATCACATTGGATCTGGACCAACGGTTTAAAGTGGAAAGTGGAAAAGTTATTTAGAGTTCCCAAATACTGCACATATCTATGGAACTACCGGGACATTTTTATAATAATACACCATTTAAAAGCTGTCCTGCATAGGAATGACATAT
This sequence comes from Caerostris darwini, assembly GCA_021605075.1. NCBI lineage: Eukaryota > Metazoa > Arthropoda > Arachnida > Araneae > Araneidae > Caerostris > Caerostris darwini. Next base: position 15,996 of record BPLQ01006169.1, read on the forward strand.
CCCCATGACTTAAAAGGCAAATTTTTTACATTAGTACAAATGCCGTATTTATGTTGATATCAAACAAGACAGAAATAATTACTTACAACACTCTGAAATAATTAGTTTTTTGAAACAGTGTCTACGATAAAGACGTCAGCGGATTGAACCTCCATCTTAATGATCATCAGACGCGCGAGTTGCCCCTGCACCACTAGTTGGGCTCCAAATATATTATTAAAAGGTCTACTATATTATAGCCTTTACAATTAGAAAGGCTCTGGTGCTAGGTGCCACAGGTTTTGGATTCGAATCCCGGCGGTGACATGGATGTTTGTAGTGGTTCGGAATCCACTTTAAGCCGTAGGTCCCGGTCTCCTGTGACTGTAAGAGCGTCACGGAGCCAAAGTCAGACTTCTACCTAGGGGTGCTCCATCAACAACAGAAGCTGCTTCCTTCCCCATCAATCATGAGCGCGTATGGGTTCGTGGGCTTGGCCAGCCAAGTGGGATGAGAAACAACAACACAATTAATGAATATATTAGAATATAAAACATTTAATATATTTTAATATAACTCAGTCTTCTGTAGTGCGGGACGGACATCGCATGAGTAATAACATCATGGTTGGAGGGAAAGGGGCAGTTTTCGTTATGATGGAGAACCCGCAGGCAGAAGTGTGACTTGGCATCGTGTAAATTCAGGGAGGAATTTTAGGGGGAACTACACAACACTTGCATATCTTTTCTATGGAAAACCCGGATAACTCCCACCAGGTAGTCCGACTAACTAGGCAAGATGCTGAACATCACAAACGCCATCGAGTCTCCCCGTTTTTCGAAACAATGTCTACAGCAAAGATGTCAGCGGACTGAACCTCCGCCTTAATGATCACGAGCGGCGCGAGTTACGAGTCGGGTTCAAAATATCTATATAAGTAAAAGATCTAATATATTATAGAATTTACAATTCTATCTTAGAACATAGAACAAATAAAAATATTTTATAATATATTATAGTCAAAACAACATTCCAGATTCAATTTAATGAAGCAAAACGCAAATTCGTTAAGTGTTCTGATAAAATGGACGAAAATATTTCACCCAATTGAATTTTCCACAACAATTAACTTCAAACTAATATCTAACAACTGCAAAACCTACACAATCCGACATGATTGTACATTAAAACATCAACTATCGGTTGCTATTTAATAGAGAGCCTGCTTTAATTGCGTGGAAATGGCGATAAAGAGTTGAACTATGTCCAGCATTTTAGTGTCTCGAGTAATGTCATTTAATGGCAAACAGCGTCGGTGGGTCAACGAATGGACTCGGAAAAATAAGCTCTGATCGAAACGCGAGCAGGAATACTGCACCGAGCAGTCTCTTGTGTTTGACAGTTTAGCGATTTAGAATGGAGCAGAGAATTGGGATTTGAGGCAGAGAGCAGAAATACCTGTCATAATGTTGAACCAGCATGCTTATTATTTGAAGTACAGTATGACATAGATTTGAGGTAGATCTGTAATTGTTTGGTTTTGGTGATTGGGTCTCATCGTGTAGGAGAGCGGATTTATGAGATACGGTTACAGTCACATTCATTAATATGTAAAGAGAGTTTATGACACGAGTGTTACATTATGCTGCAAAATGCAAGTTTAATTTGTAGATTATTGAATCGTTTTGAATGGAAATGTCACACCAAATTGGATGTGTTGATTTCTTTGTATGTGAATTTTTCAGCAAAGTAAGATGAAGTCTCATTCATGTCCAATTGTAACCTTTATGCAAATGTATATATGAAGATTATATATATGTATATATATATATATATATGGGAAGGAAGATTCGATTCTTGTTGTTAGCATGCATTGTAATATATATTTATGGTTAATAAAATTCATTAAAGTTGTGTTGTGTGTTTCTTATTACACTTAGTAGACAGCAATATCTAGATCAAATCCGAGAACCCAGTGGGAGCATTAAAGGACGGAAAGAGGGGCAACTTCTGTTGTGTTGGTGTACCCTTAGGTAGAAGTCTGACTGCTGAAGAAGGTATGCAGTATCTACCGGGAGGACTTTTGGGGGAACTAACCTGCATCGTATGGGATAAAACCCCGAAAACTCCCACCAGGTAGTCCGACTAACTAGACAAGATGCTGAACAACGCAAACGCCATTGAGGCTTCTCGTTTTTTTTGAAACAGTATCTACAACAATGACGTCAGCGGATTGAACCTCCGCCTTAATGATCATCAGCGGCGCGAGTTGCCACTAGTAGGGTTCAAAATATCTTAGTAAAATACCTAAAATATTATAGACATTATAATTCTATATTACAACATAGAACATCTAAAAATATTTTCTTATATTGATATTAGAGTCAAAACAATATTCCAGATTCAATTTAATGAAGCAAAACGCAAATTATTTAAGTGTTCTGATAAAATGTACGAAAATATTTCGCTCAATTGAATTTTCCACGACAATTAACCTCAAACTAATACCCAACAACTAGAAAACCTACACAATGCAGCACAATTAACCATTAAAACATCAACTATTGGGTGCTATTTAATAGAGAGCCCGATTTAATTGCGTGAAATGGCGATAGAGAGTTGAACTATATCCAGCCTTTTGGTGTCTCGAATAATGTCATTTAAGGGCAAACAGTGTCGGTGGGTCGACGAATGGACTCGGTAAAATAAGCTTTGATCGAAACGCGAGCAGGAATACTCCGAGTAGTCTCTTGTGTTTGACAGTTTAGCGATTTAGAGTGAAGCAGAGAATTGGGATTTGAGGCAGAGAGCAGAAATACCTGTCAGAATGTTTGAGCTAGCATGCTTCTTATTTGAAGTACTACAGTATAACATGGATGTGGAGGTAGATCTGTAATTGTATGGCTTTGGTGATTGGGTCTCATCGTGTAGGACAGTGTATTTACGAGATACGGTTACGGCCACATTCATTAATATGTAAAGAGAGTTTATGCTACGAGTGTTGCATTATGTTCTGCAAAATGCAAGTTTAATCTGCAGATTATGAAAGCGTATTGTTACACGGAATTGTATTTGTTAGTTTCGTTGTGTTTGGACTTTTCAGCAAAGTATGATAGAGCCTCATTCTTTCCCAGTTGTAACATATATGTAAATGTATATGTGAGAAAAGGAAGATTCAATTCCTGCTATTAGTATGCATTGTAATCTCTATTTATGATTAAAAAATTCTCTGTTGTGTGTTTCTTATCCCACTTGGTAGACACCAACATCTAGATCCAAGTCCAAGAATCTTAGGGGTCATGGTGGAAGGGAAAGGGATGGGGAGAACTTCTGTTGTGAAGGAGCACTCGTAGGAAGATGTCTGACTTGCCCCTGTGACGCTGAAGAAGGTGGACAGCACCTTCCGGGAGGACTTTTAGGGGGGAACTACCCAGCATTAGAGTATCGTATGAGAGAAAACTCGGAAAAACTCCTGCCAGGTAGTCCGACTAACTAGGAAAGATGCTGAACATCCCAAACGCCATCGAGATTATTCGGAATTTGAAACAGTGTCTACAACAAAGGCGGCAGCGGATTTGACCTCAGCCCTAGTGTTGAACCACAAGTGGGGCTTGATTGACTGTTGGTGTTACATCAACAGTAAGGCAAAAACATAAAAGAGATTGTAGAATATATTTTTTTACTATATATTCTACGGAGGGGGGCTGGCCGAGTGACTAGCGCCCTAGCGCTCAGTGCCATTGCTCTCGGGCTCGAATCCCGGAGTTGCCATGGATGATTGTAGTGATTCGGAATCCACTTTAAACTGTAGGTCCCGGTCTCATATGATAGTAGAGTGCATAGCATATCTTCAAGTACCGTAGCATATCTCCGTACCATGCGTCCATAGCATATCTTCAAGATACACGTGCCCCCTGGGTAGTACAAAAGGAGTAACAACATTCGTTGGTGCAGCCCACGTGACATGCCTCCTTCAAGATTGGTTTGTATTGGACTGCTCATAGGATATGGTAAATATGACCCTGTCCTCGACGTTAATTCGAAGTCCACTTTATACCATAGATCCGTGTGTAATATAGTTGTACAACTTTGGGCGTAGGGCGGACAACCCTATCCCGTTAAAGTCGCAACAGCTCCACCATGAGGATGTTACACCTATGATGATGATGATGATATATTCTTCGAATCAATTTTTTTATTGTATTCTATGTATTGATAAAAATTATTAAATCATTAACATGCCCAACAACAACAACAACAACAAAAAAAAAAGAAATTTAACAATCAATTACAACCAATCATGCAAATTAATTAAATGAATATCGCTTAAGGAAAACAACACTGAACCCTCCCTTTTGAAGGATTGGAACTGAAATTTACAAAACTAATCCAATTTAGATAAAATACTTTTTCCAACTCTATTTTATCAAATGCTTCGCAACAAACAGTAAAAATATTCGGATACTAAAGCCCTGAGCGATAACGGAGAGAAAATATGTTTTATTGAAAACATCGTCTTCGTATGCTATTTATATGGATTAACTCAGGAATGTCCGTGTTATTAGGAAAACAGTTTTAATTAGGATCTTTCTCCAAATGAATTCTGCACACACTTCTCTCCAAGAATGCAACGCTAATTCAATTACCAGAGAGTTGGTTCTCTGTGAACAGTGAATAAATTAAAACTTTACACCAAGAGCTGCTTTATCGCCTTCTAGGGGTGGTATCACTTCTAATGTACCTTGTTTAAAAAAAATTCTTCGTTTTCTAAGAGACGCATTTAATAATAATTAGAGTACTACTGATAAAACGATTAGATGACGCTAAAACTAATCGGTAATCTATAACACTAATTTAAGCTAACTCGACGCTATTTACTGGAATTTATAAAAAGGCTCCTAAATTATTAAATACTGAAGAAATGTTTTATGTAATTCGAAATTTTGTTTAAAGCACCTATCAAGTAATACTTTGAAAAATTAACCAGTATATACAAATAAAAATGAAAGTTAATTCAAGAAAAGAAAAATAATATTCTTATTTAAATAATCATTTTATTTATGCGTTCCGATTTTCTGAATAATTGATAATGTGCGCTATTAAGCATGCAATAGGGCAATGATTTAATTCCCGATTTAGGTGCCCATAAACATCACTGCTTTGGAAAGGGAGTTTAAATCATCGTCATCATTGGCGCAACAGCCCCATGATGCTCCAAGGCTGCTTGCCTAATGGCAGATTCCGAAACATGAGATGTTTTCTTTTTACGGGGCAAGATTGTCTGCCCTACGTCCCAGGATCTACATCAATAAGAGACTAGAACCTACGGTTTAAAGTGGATTCTGAACCACTACAAACATCCATGGCACAGTCGGGATTCGAAACCGAAACCTGTGGCACCGAGCTCCAGAATGCTAGTTACGCGGCCATCAGGCTCCGTAAATTTAAATAGAGGAAACAATTATTAATCATTTAGACTAACATAATTATGCATATTTTGAACACGGTCTAGATTACGTTTAGCAACGCTTGTTCTCTTGTTGTTAACACTACAGTCATATTTGTTGCTAAAAATAAAGCGAGGTCACAAAGGTTTAATATAGCATCAATTTTAAAATGCTAAGTTGTATAAAAATTAAGAAAGCAATTATGTATATTTAGCTATGTATACTTAATTATGTAAACAATTTAAGTCTCAAATAGTCTTGAAGAATTTACAAATTTATTACGCCCGTTGCGTTGAGTAAGGTTCAAGTATAATATGCTACTCAATTTTTGAATAATTAAAGTTATTTTAAGTAAAATTTTTAAGCAAATGCGCTTCTTGCATTTTGAGTAAAGTTCTTAAAATTTATTTTATTATCTCTAATACAAACTGGACGGAAGAAAATAATTACTAATTTAGGTTCTTTGATCGATTAGCAAACTCACTTATAATGAAAAATAAAGATTTACTTTCAATACTCGGCTATTAGAAAGAATTCTTAATGAGTTTGGCTTAAGTGCTTCGGGCCTTACTAGATTGAAGCTGGGGAAAAATAAAATGAATAACTAGATCAGATGATTCGAATTCCTTCCCATTACATGAAATTATTTACAAAAAGTTAATTAACTTTCACGCCACTTCTTAATTTAGTCCTGGTACAAAAGCTACCTTTTACAAAGCCTTAAATATCTATCTAGATTCCTGGTACCTCACCTTCCTCATGGTATATCTGGTATCAAGCAATTAAGACATTAAATTATTTCTTTTCATTATGGAAGAAGGGAGACAATGAAAAAATAATTTTTCTTTCTTCTTTTTAACTACGTGTTTTTTTTTCAGTTACGGTTACGAGGAACATGGGTAAAAAAAATGCTCGAAATTTAATTTTTACTTCAAGAAAAAAAATTTTGTTCTTTGCTCAGTTATTGTTATTTTATACTAAAAAGGATTTACACAAAGTCTCTGAATAGGAGGATGGTTTCTTTTACGGCCGTTGCATTGTAATATTGAGACTCAACACCAGTTTTTTTTACTTTCGTTTTTTATTAGCGGGGAGGGGGAGGGGCGATATTTTCCCTAAACTTGAAAGGAGTCTTCTATTATTAAAACTTTTTGGGTTAAGATTATTTCATCAGGTTAAAACTTTCAAAGAATGCATTGTAAAGAATATGGCAGAGTTACCTTACAAATAAAAAACAAATATACAAAAAAAAAAAAAAAAAATTTGAGGATAATGAATTTTTTATCAAGTATTTCCCTAGAAAGAAAAAAAAGAAGAATCATTAAAAATATTAGAGAAACGAATTATTAAATTTTTGTTATTGAATATTTTGTTAAGCTTTAATCGAATAATATTAGTTTTCTTACTAACTGTAAAAAAAAAACAAGTAAAATAAATTTTTTTTTAAAAAGTCAATTTGTCAAAAGTCAAAAGTAAAGTTGAAATTTTCTTCTTATATCTGGTGCCATCTATTGGTAGATACATGCAACTTAAATCTAAAGAAAAAAAACTAAATTTAATTAATGAAATTTAATTACTAAATTAATATTTGAAAAACTGTATTAACATCAAGTATCATCCACTACAAGTTAAAAAAAAATGTAGTTGAACTTGAATGGAGGAATAAAAAGTATTTTATTAACGATTAAAAATTTGAACAAGATATATATAGTGAGTGTGTAAACTAATAGTAGGAATTGAATAACTAAAATATTATATCTTAGAAAAGTCTTATAATTACATAAATGCTTAATATTAGGTTGGGGAAAAAGAAATCCATTATTTTTATATGAAATTCAGGACTTTATTTAACATGCTTCGGATTGTCCGATTTGGGTCAAATATGCACCGTTTTGTTGTATGATTTGTTGCCATTTTAAAGGTACCTTCATAATGCCTCTCTCATAGAAGTCCTGGCCTCTATTTGCAAAAAACTCTAGTAGTCGATTTTCACAATCCTCCCTAGATGCCAATTTTTTATCATTAAAGAAATTTTGCAATGCAAGAAAAAGATGATAATCGCTTGGTGCCAAGTCCGGACTGTATGGCGGATGCATTAAAACTTCCCAACCAAGCTCCCGAAGTTTCTGGCGAGTCACTGTAGATGTGTGTGGCCTAGCGTTGTCCTGGTGAAACACGACACCTCTCCTGTTGGCCAATTCTGGCCGTTTCTGGTCAATCGCTATCTTCAAACGGTCCAGTTGTTGACAGTAGAGATCAGAATTTAGCGTTTGGCCATATGGAAGCAACTCATAATAAATAATCCCCTTCCAGTCCCACCAAATGCATAACAAAACCTGGTTTGGCCACCGTTTGAGGTGCTTCACCGCTCTTTGACCACGATCGTTTTCGCACAGGGTTATCGTATGTGATCCATTTCTCATCTCCAGTCACCATCCGTTTAAGAAATGGGTCTATCTCATTCCGTTTGGCCAAGGCTTCGCAGATGGAAATTCGATCCATCATGTTTTCTTCTGTTAATTGGTGTGGCACCCAAACATCGAGCTTCTTTTTGAATCCAGCTTTGTGTAAATGGTTTAAAACTGTTTTATGGTCGATTTTTAGCTCCTGGGCGGTGTTACGACTGCTAACATGGCGGTCAACTTCGATCATTTCTCCGATTTTATCGACATTTTCGACGACCGGCCTACCTGTGCGAGGTGCATCTTTAACATCAAAAATTCCTGAACGGAATCTACGAAACCAAAATTGCACATAATTGGCTGTTACAGTATCGGAACCATAAACACCATTCACAATTTTAGCCGCCTAGCTTGCATTTTCGCCTTTGTCAAAGAAAAACTGTAAAATTTACCGAATTTTCTCTTTGTTCACTTCCATTTTCAACATCCTGTAACTCCCAACTGAATGGACCAAACAAAAAACAGAAAAAGAATTATTTTAGTACGAAGTGCCACCTTTCTAACGAGCATAAATCTGAAATTGTTTAATTGATACTTTACGTGATATCGATCACTACAGCCATCTATCGAAAAAATAATGGATTTCTTTTTCCCCAACCTAATATTAACAATACTTAAGAAATTAATTAATTTAAATTCATTTACATTTTAAAATTCTATACTGAAAATGTTATAAAGAAATTCATGCTTATGTTTTATTCGTGAATCTAAAAAAATGATAAGATTGTAGGATTGTATAAATTAAACCTAGAATTAAGTAATTTATAATACGTTTCTGCTACACAGTCCTTTCGTTAATGGAATGGTTTTAACAAAAACCATTTCAAAGAAATCTTTGAAATCAATTTCAGACTTTCAGTTTGATGCTTCATTGAAAATTTATTCCATCGTTTTTAAAGGATGAAAAATAAAGAATATGACAAGATTACGGAAGAGGCTTGGATTATTTGTAGCAAATTTGCATAACATATATATACTTTTGCCAATTTATTTAGAGATAATTTCCAGAAATTTTTTTCGTCTTAACAAAATTTAATAGAGAAATTTCTTTTTTGTGGTACATTAGATGAATTTACATTAATTTAGATGCGCTCCGGACTTCTTCAGATTACTTACAAAAATTATTTTCTTTTAATTTGTACAGAGCTAGTTTTCGGAATTTCTTTTAAAACATTTTGTATGTGTATTAGATCAATAATACATCCTAATTTATATTAATCTCCAATATCAATTTATAATAATATAGTTGTGATAGTGATTTCTTAAAAATCTTTATAAAAGAATAGTATTACTTCTTTGATATTATTATTAAGTAATTTAAAAAAAATGAAGATAATTAAAATAAAGAAGAAAAGAACTTGATTATGACTTTTGTAGGTTGCTTCTAAGGATAGAATTTAAAAAAAAAATCTCAATGTGAATTCATTTAAAGCAAGATTAGAATATGAAAAATTATTTGAATTTCTCCATTTTTTTCTCTGCTCATTTGTGGACCTTTTGTCCTACTTACATATATCACGAATAACGTGACACGGAATGCAGACGGAATGCAGAGACGGAGATAAAACATTTTGGTGCATCTGTACGCATGGTAGGTAACATGCAAAAATCCTCTCATAAAACCTGATTAACGATAGGATTAAGGCTTTTAAATCCCCATGGAATCACCTACTTCTGAAAACAGTAACTGCATTGGAATAGAATAGGGAAGAGGTCCCGAAACTAAGGCCAGAAAGCTAACATAGGCCAGCGAGCACCATCAGCACAGACCAACGCAGTCTATTTTGATTTTCTTCTGAATTGGTGCAACAGTCTTATTGTGGGCCAATACCATCTGTCTGTTGGCAGATTTCGAGACTGGAGATGTTTTTCTTCTTACAAAGTAGGGTTGTCAGCCCGACGCCTAAAGATGTACAGCCATATTAAACCGGGCCCGCGATTTAAAGTGGATTCCGAATCACTGCAAGCATGCATGGCACCACTGGGGCTCGAAGCCGAAACCTGTGGCATCGAGCGCCAGAGCGCTAATCATTCGGCCATCAAGCCCCGGAAATTTATTTCTCTGTTTTCGATGAAAGAATCTAGAAACATTTTTACAAAGAATTGCTGATAGAAAACAATTAAAAAGTAAAGTTGACAATTATTACAAGAATTATTAATCGTTCAAACTATTATAATTATGGCTATTTTAAACATGCTATCGATTCAAATAACAATAAATAACAAGCTTCCTAATTGTTAACCTACAGCCGTACTTGTTACTACATATAAACAAAATCCAGGTATATTTAATATAGTAGCAACTACAAAATGTTAAGTTTCATGTAAATTAAGAAAGCAATTATCTGTAAATTTAATTACGTAAACAACTTTAGTCTCAAATAGTCTTGAAGTGTTTAAAAATTTATTACTCCCGTTGCATTGAATAAGGTTCAAGTACAATATGCTACTCAATTTTTGAATAGATAAAGATAATTTAAATAAAAATTTATAAATAAATAGGCTCCTTGCATTGTGAGTTAAGTTCGAAATTTTTTTTATTAACTCTAATACAAACAGGAAGGAAGAAAATAATTACCAATTTAGGTTCTTTGATCGATTCTCTAACTGACTTATAATCAAAAATAAAGGTTTACTTTCAATACTGCACCATTAGAAAGAATTCTTAATGAGTTTGGCTTAAATGCATCTGGCCTTATTAGATTGAAGACAGGGGGAAAATAGAATGAATAACTTGATCAGATGATTCGAATTCCTTCCCATTACATAAAATTATTTACAAAAAGTTAATTAACTTTTGCGCTACTTCTTTTAGTCCTGGTGTGAAAGGCCCTGGCTGTTACAAAGCCTTAAATATCTATCTAGATTCCTGGTACCTTACCTTCCTCATGGTATATCTGATATCAAGCAATTAAGATATTATATTACTTCTTTTCATTATGTAGAAGGGAGACAATGAAAAAATAATTTTTTTAACTACGTGTTTTTTTTTTTCCAGTTACGGTTACGAGGAAGATGGGTAAAAAAATGCTCGGAATTTAATTTTTACTTCAATAAAATTTTTTTTTGTTCTTTGTTCAGTTATTGTTATTTTATACTAAAACGGATTTACACAAAGTCTTTGAATAGGCAGATGGTTTCTTTTACGCCCGTTGCATTGCAATATTGAGACTCAACACCATTTTTCTCTTTTTTTTTTCATTTTTTTGGGGGAGGGGAAATTTTTACCCAAATTGAAAGGATCCTTCTATTATTAAAATTTTTTGGGTTAAGATTATTTCATCAGGTTAAAATTTGCAAAGAATGCATTCTAGAGAACATGGCAGAGTTACCTTAAAAAGAGAAAATAAATATTAAAAAATATGGAGGATAATGAATTTTTTATCAAGTATTTCCCGGGAAAGAAGAAAGAAAAAAAAAAAAAAAAGATGAGAAAAACGAATGATTAAGTTTTTGTTATTGAATATTTTGGTAACTCTTTAATCGAATAATATTAGCTTTCTTATTGGCTGCAGAAAAAAAAATTACTAAAATGTTATATCTTAGAAAAATCTTATAATTGCATAAATTCCTAATATGAACAACATTAAAAAAATTTTTTTTTTCAAATTCATTTACATTTTAATAATTCTATAGTGAAAATTTTATAAAGAAGTGCTTATGTTTTATTCATGAACCTAAAAAAATGATAAGATTCTAGGATTGTATAAATTAAATCTGGAATTGAGTTATTTCTAATACGCCTCTGCAACACAGTCCTTTCTTTAATGGACTGGCCTCAACAAAAATAATTTCGAAAGAATCTTTGAAATAATCAAATTCAGAGTTTCTGTTTGATTCATCATTGAAAATTCATTTAATTTTTGAAGAATGCGAAGTAAAGAATATGACAAGGTTACTTAAGAGACTTGGATTATTTTTAGCAAACTTGCATAACATGTATATATACTTTTGTCAATTTATTCAGAGATAATTTCTACAAATTTTTTCCTCTTAACAGACTTTAATAGAGAAATTTCCTTTTGTGTGTTACATTAGATGAACTTACGTTAATTTAGATGCACTCTGGAGTTCTTCAGATTACTTACGAGAATTATTTTCTTTTAATTTATAGAGAGCTAGTTTTCAGAAATTTTTTTCCACCTTTGCAATTTAAAAACTGTTTTGGATTTATAATTCAATAATACATCCTAATTTATATTAATATTTGATCTATTACTGTGTCCAAAAAGAATGATCAATTTTCAGTTTCAAATTTCCGTTACTGGCGGAATTTGAATTTATTTCTCTTTTAGGTTTCTGGCACTGTCCTTGACATCTCTGTGAAATTTGACGTCAAAATATTCATTAGTGTTTGAGTTACGCTTGGTTTTGTGATTCTGGGGATTTTTGAAATGTCTGAATTAATTGAGTAAAGAACTTGCATTAATTTTTGCTTGCGGAAACGTATAGAATATTGCAGAAGGCATCCGGTGAGCATTCCTATACAGGAAAGAAATGTTTAGAAGTGGTATAAACAGTTAATAAAAGGCAGATAACGCGTTGAAGACGAAGATGGTCGACCATCAACCTCAACCCATGAAGCTCACGTCCAAAAAAAGTAAAGATTTGGCTCTTGCAATCCGTCGATTTACAATTAGCTGATGACATTGGAATTTCAAAAGGATCGGTCAACTCCATTTTGGGCCTCAAACACGTCAAATCTCGATTGGTACCGCAAACACTGAATGCGCCAGCTCACATTGCATTGATTCTTCGTGACTTTTTCGCAAAAAATGAAACCCATATCCTTTCACAACAGCCGTATTCACAGCGTGCGACTTCTGGCTATTCCCTAAACTCAAAAGACCACTCCAGGGATACCGTTTTGAGCCGATTGAAGAGATTCAACGTGAATCATCGCGCGCTTTGAAGTGAGACGCTAAAACTATTCCGGCGATTTTTGAAACATTTGAATTAATTGAGCAAAGAACTTGCATTATATTATGTTCGCGGAAACGTATAGAATGTTGCAGAAGGCATTCGGTGAACATTCCTATATCGGAAAGAAATGTTTAGAAGTGGTATAAACAGTTCAAAAAAGGCAGAAGACGAAGAGCCCTCTAGTCGGTCAACTTCATCCAATGAAACTCACATCCAAAAATTTCCCATCCCAAAATTCCATCCTCGCACCTATATATAAATTATCATAAGCACCTACAGTTTATTGTCACGAAGCAATATTATCAAAATGATATAATTTAAAATGAAATCCATACCGATATTCACTGTAAAAGAAAAGTATTTGAACAAGTGGTATAAACCTATTTTAAGATAATTTTTTTCGCATACTCTAGGCAAATTAAACCAGGACCTACAGTTTAACGGGGATTCCGAACAAATAACAAGCATTCATGTCATCGTCAGGATTCGAATCTGATGCTTGTGGTACCAACGGCCAGAGCGCTAGCCAATTAGCCACCAGGCCGCATTTTAGGTTTGGTGAAAAAGCATTAATTGCCAAGTGTTGAAAAATGGTATAGTTAATAATTTTTAAAATTAATTCTATCAATTATTACAAGAAACAATTATTAAGCAGCAAAATAATATAATTATGCATATTTTGAACATGCTTTAATTCCAAATAGCAACGTTTGCTCTCTTGTTTTTAACACTACAACCCTATTTGTTACTAAAAATAAACCGCATACAAGAAAGTTTAATATTTAATCACTTTCAAAATGTTAAGTTGTATGAAAATTAAGAACGGAATTATCTGTAAACTTAATTATGTAAACATCTTTAGTCTCAAACAGTCTTGGAGTGTTTACAAATTTATTACGCCCGTTGCATTGAATAAGGATCAAGTATAATATGCTACGCCATTTTTGCATAAATTTCTAAGTAAATAGGCTTCTTGCGTTGTGAGTAAAGTTCGAAATTTTTTTATTATCTTAAATACAAACAGGAACTAAGAAAATAATTACCAATTTAGGTTCTTTGATCGATTCGCAAACTCACTTATAATGAAAAATAAAGGTTTTCTTTCAATACTCCGCCATTAGAAAGAATTCTTAATGAGTTTGACTTAAGTGCATCGCGCTTAATAGATTGAAGTTGGGGGAAAAATAAAATGAATAACTAGATCAGATGATTCGAATTCCTTCCCATTACATAAAATTATTTACAAAAAGTTAATTAACTTTCGCGCCACTTCTTCATTTAGCCCTGGTATAAAAGGTACCTTTTACAAAGCCTTAAATATCTATCTAGATTCCTGGTACCTTACCTTCCTCATGGTATATCTGGTATCAAGCAATTAAGACATTAAATTACATCTTTTCATTATAGAGAAGGAAGACAATGAAAAAATATTTTCTTTTTCTTTTTTTTTAACTACTTGTTTTTATTTTCAGTTACGGTTACGAGGAAGATGGAAAAAAAATGCTCGAAATTTAATTTTTTCTACAATAAAAAAGAAATTTTTGTTCTTTGTTCAGCTATTGTTATTTTATACTATAAAGGATTTACACAAAGTCTTTGAATAGGAGGATGGTTTCTTTTACGCCCGTTGCATTGTAATATTGAGACTCAACACCATTTTTTTTTTTTTTTGAGGAAAATATTTCTCTAAAATGAAAGGAGCCTTCTATTATTAAAACATTTTGGGTTAAGATTATTTCATCAGGTTAAAATTTTCCAAGAATGCATTGTAAAGAATACGGCATAGTTACTTTAAAAAGAGAAAATAAATAAAAAAAATGGAGGATAATGAATTTTTTATCAAGTATTTACCTAGGATGAAAAAAAGAAAGAAAAAAGATGAGAAAAACAAATGATTAAATTTTTGTCATTAAATATTTTGTTAACTCTTTAATCGAATAATATTAGTTTTCGTATTGGCCGTAGAAAAAAAATTACTAAAATATTATCTTAGAAAAGTTTTGTGATTATATAATTGCTTAATATGAAAAATATTTAAAAAATTAATTATTTCAATTTCATTTACATTATAAAATTGTATACTGAAAATGTTAGAAAGAAATGTCTTTGTTTTATTTATGATTAAAAAAAATGATAAGAGTATATTGATATAAATTAAATCTGGAATTGAGTAATTTATTGTACGTTTCTGCTACATAGTCCTTTCGTTAATGGACTGGCTTGACCAAAAACCATTTCAAAGAAATCTTTGAATATTGAAAATGAAGAATATGACAAGGTTACGTAAAACACTTGGATTATTTGTAGCAGATTTGCATAATATATATATATATATATATATACTTTTGTCTATTTTTTCAGAGATAATTTCCAGGCATTTTTTTTCACCTTAACAGAATTTAATAGAAAAGTTTCCGTTTTTTGGTACATTAGATGAATTTACATTAATTTAGATGAAATCTGGACTTCTTCAAAATACTTACGAAAATTATTTCCTTTTTATTTATACAGATATAGTTTTCGGAATTTTAACTGAATTTTAAATGAAAACCATATCGATATTCACTGTAAAAAGTTTTATAACAAGATGTATAAAACTATCCTTAGGGTTTGGTTTGGTTTGTCACTCTACAGTAATTTTTTTGAACACTCTAGGCTAATTAGACAAAGACCTACAGTTTAACGTGTATTCCGAACCACTCACAAATATCCATGCCACAGACAGGATTCGAACTTGAAGCATGTGGTACCAAAGGCCAGAGCTCTAGCCTGTTGGTCCTCAGGGCGCATTTTAGGTTTGGTGACCAAACATTAGTTGCCAAGTGTTGAAAAATAGTATTGTTCATAATTTTTTAATTAATTCTATTAATTATTACAAGAAATAATTATTAATCAGGAAAACTAATATAATTAAGTATATTTTGAACATGCTCTCGGTCCAAATAGCAACATTTGCTCTCTTGTTGTTAACATTATAGCCCTAGAGTTTACAAATTTATTACGCACGTTGCATTGAATAAGGTTCAAGTATAATATGCTACTCAATTTTTGAATAATTAAAGTTAATTTAAGTAAAAATTTCTGAGCAAATAGGCTCCTTGCGTTATGAGTAAAGTTCCGAAATTTTTTTATTATCTCTAATACAAACAGGAAGGAAGAAAATAATTACCAATTTAGGTTCTTCGATCGATTCGCTAACTCACTTATAATGAAAAATAAAGGTTTACTTTCAATACTCGGCCATTAGAAAGAATTCTTAATGAGTTTGGCTTAAGTGCATCGGGCCTTAATAGATTGAAGCTAAGGAAAAAATAAAATGAATAACTAGATCAGATGATTCGAATTCCTTCCCATTACATAAAATTATTTACAAAAAGTTAATTAACTTTTGCGCCACTTCTTCATTTAGCCCTGGTATAAAAGGTACCTTTTACAAAGCCTTAAATATCTATCTAGATTCCTGGTACCTTACCTTCCTCATGGTATATCTGGTATCAAGCAATTAAGACATTAAATTATTTCTTTTCATTATGGAAGAAGGGAGACAATGAAAAAATAATTTTTTTTTCTTTTTTTTTAAGTACTTAGTTTTTTTTTTTTCAGTTATGGTTACGAGGAAGATGGGTAAAAAAATGCTCGAAATTTAATTTTTACTTCAATAAAAAAAATTTTTGTTCTTTGTTCAGCTATTGTTATTTTATACTAAAAAGGATTTACACAAAGTCTTTGAATAGGAGGATGGTTTCTTTTACGCCCGTTGTATTGTAATATTGAGACTCAACACCAATTTTTTTTATTTTCGTTTTTTTTTTGGGGGAATTATCCCCAAAATTGAAAGGAGCCTTCTATTATTAAAACTCTTTTGGTTTAAGATTATTTCATCAGGTTAAAATTTTCATAGAATGCATTGTAAAGAATATGGCAGAGTTACCTTGGAAAAGAGAAAATAAATTAAAAAAAAAAAAAAAAATCGAGGATAATGAATTTTTTATCAAGTATTTCTCTAGGAAGAAAGAAAATAAAAGGTGAGAAAATGAACGATTAAATTTTTGTTATTAACTATTTTGTTAACTCTTTAATCGAATAACATTAGTTTTCTTATTAGCTGTAGAAAAAAAATTACTAAAATATTGTATTTTAGAAAAGTTTTATGATTATGTAAATGCTTAATATGAAAAATATTAAAAAAATTAATTATTTCAAATTCATTCACATTTTAAAATTTTATACTGAAAATGTTATAAAGAAATGCTTACGTTTTATTCATGAATCTAAAAAAAACGTTAAGATTATGGGACTGTATAAATTATATCTGGAATTGAGTAATTTATAATACGTCTTTGCTACACAGTCCTTTCGTTAATGATTTTAACAAAAATGCCCTTTCGAAATCTTTGAAATAATCAAATTCAAAATTTCTGTTTGATTTATCATTGAAAATTCATTTAATTTTTGAAGAATGCAAAGTACAGAATACCACAAAGTTACGTAAGAAACTTGGATTATTTGTAGCAAATTTGCATAATTTATATATACATATATATATATATTTCAATTTATTCAGAGATAATTTCAAGGAATATTTTTTAACTTAACAGAATTTAACAGAGAAATTTCCTTTCTGTGGTACATTAGAAAAATTATATTAATTTAGATGAACTCTGGACTTCTTCAGAATACTTACGAAGATTATTTTCTTTTTATTTATACAAAGAAAGTTTTCGGAATTTTAATTGAATTCAGAACGAAAAACATATCGATATTCACTGTAAAAGAAAAGTTTGTAACAAGATGTATAAAACTATCCCCTCGTGGCAATTTTAGGGTTTGGTTTGTGGCTCTAGTAATATTTTTGCACACTGCAGTCAGTTTATCGGGGATTCCGAACCACTCACAAACGTCCATGCCACCGCCAGGATTCGAATCTGTAGCCAATAGTAATAAAGGCCAGAGCCAATAACCAATTGGCCATCAGGCCGCATTTTAGGGTTTGGTGACCAAGCAATAGTTGCCATGAGCAATAGTGTTGAAAAATGGTATAGTTAATAATTTATCTAATTCTATTAATTATTACAGAAACAATTATTAATTGGTCAAACTAATATACTTACGCATATTTTTAACATGCTGTAGGTCCAAATAACAACTTCTGCACTCTTGTTGTTAACACTACAACCCTACTTGTTACTAAAAATGAACAGCATCCAAGAAGCCTCAACTTCAAAATGTTAAGTTGCATGAAAATTAAGAATGCAATTATCTGTAAACAACTTTAGTCACGTAACAATTTTAGTCTCAAACAATCTTGAAGAGTTCATTAATTAATTATTGAATAATGATCAAGTATAATATGCTACTCAATTTTTGAATAATTTAAGTTAATTTAAGTAAAAATTTCTAAGTAAATAAGCTTCTTTATATAAGTAAAGTTCTGAAATTTTTTATTATTAAATCTAATACAAACAAAAAGGAAGAAATTAATTACCAATTAAGGTTCTTTCATAGATTCGCTAACTCACTTATAATGAAAAAAAAAGGATTACTTTCAATACTTGAAATAATAACTCTTGTGGGTTATTGGGCCCACATAAAACAAAATATATGTTTTTCTTTAAACTTAAAAAACAGGGACATTCATTGTACTGGAAAAGTATTGAAATAGCTGGTCTGTTATCCCTTATTGGCCGTTTTAGGGTTTGGCTACAGGTTATTGTTTCTAAAAAAAGTTGTCAAAATGATATGATTTAAAATAAAAACCATATCAATAATCGCTGTAAAAAGAAGTATTATAAAAAGTTGTATAAAACTATCCCCTCTTGATAATTTTAGGGTTTGGTGTGATTTGTCACTCTACGGTCAATGTTTTGCACACTCTAGGCTAATTAGACCGGGACCCACAGTTTAACGTGGATTCCGAATCACTAACTATCGTCCAAGGGCCAGAGCTCTAGCCAATTGACACTAAGCCGCATTTTACAGTTTGGTGACAAAGCATTAGTTGAAAAGTGTTCAAAAATGGTATAGTTGATGCTTTTTCAATTAATTATTACAAGAAATAATTATTAATCTGTCAAACTAACGTAATTATGCATATTTGAACATGTTGTCATTTCCAAATAGCAACGTTTATTTCCTTGTTGTTAACACTACAGCCCTACTTGTTTATAAAAATAAACAGGTTTAATAATAATTAAACGGGTTTAATAAAAGAAGGTTTAATATAGCATCAACTTAAAAATTTTAAGTTGTGTGAAAATTACGAAAGCAATTATCTGACAACTTAATTCTGAGAATTCTGACAACTGAAAGTAATCTGATTACTTAATTATGCAAACAACTTCATTCTCAAATAGTCTTGAAGAGTTTACAAATCTATTCAGCTCGTTGCATTGAATAAGGAATAAGTATAATACGCTACTCAATTTTGCATAATTAAAACGTAAAAATTTCTAAGCAAATAGGCTTCTTGCGTTATGAGTAAAGTTCCGAAATTTTTTTTATTAACTCTAATACAAACAGGAAGGAAGAAAATAATTACCAATTTAGGTTCTTTGATCGATTCTCTAACTGACTTATAATCAAAAATAAAGGTTTACTTTCAATACTGCACCATTAGAAAGAATTCTTAATGAGTTTGGCTTAAGTGCATCGGGCCTTAATAGATTGAAGCTGGGGAAAAAAACAAATAACTAGATTAGATGATTCGAATTCCTTCCCATTACATAAAATTATTTACAAAAAGTTAATTAAATTTTGCGCCACTTCTTCATTTAGCCCTGGTATAAAAGGTACCTTTCACAAAGCCTTAAATATCTGTCTAGATTACTGTTACCTCACCTTCCTCATGGTATATCTGGTGTCAAGCAATTAAGACATTAAATTACTTTTTTTTCATTGTGGAAAAAAGGAGACAATGAAAAAATAATTTTTTTTTCTTTTTTTTTTAGCTACGTGGTTTTTTTTTCAGTTACGGTTACGATTAAGATGGGTAAAAAAATCCTCGAAATTTAATTTTTACTTCAATACATTTTTTTGTGTGCTTTGTTCAGCTATTGTTATTTTATACTAAAAAGTATTTACACAAAGTCTTTGAATAGGAGGATGGTTTCTTTTAAGCTCATTGCATTGTAATATTGAGACTCAACACCATTTTTTTTTTTTATTTATTTTTTTTTTTGGAGGGGAAGGGGGGGGGGAATTATCCCCAAAATTGAAAGGAGCCTTCTATTATTAAAATTCTTTTGGTTTAAGATTATTTCATCAGGTTAAACCTTAAAAAGAGGAAAATAAATAAAAAAAGAAATTGAGGATAATGAATTTTTTATCAAGTATTTCCCTAGGGAGGAAGAAAGAAAAATCTCATAGAAAAAAAAATTTAGAAAAACGAATGATTAAAATTTTGTTATCAAATATTTTGGTAACTCTTTAATCGAATAATATTAGTTTTCTGATTAGCTGTAGAAAAAAATATTAAAATATTATATTTTACAAAAGTCTTATAATTGCATAAATGCTGAATATGAACAATATTTAAAAAAATTTATTATTTAAAATTCATTTACATTGTAAAATTAGATACTGGAAATGTTATAAAGAAATACTTATGTTTTATTCATGAATCTAATAAAAATGATAAGATAGTATAATTAATTGTATTGTATAAATGAAACCTAGAATTCAGTAATTTATGATACGTCTTAGCTACACAGTTCTTTCGTTAATGGGTTTAACAAAAACAATTTCAAAGAAACCTTTGAAATAATCAAATTCAGAGTTTCAGTTTGTTTCATCATTGAAAATTCATTTAATTTTTGAAGAATGCAAAGTACAGAATATGACAATGTTACGTAAGAGACGTGGATTATTTGTAGCAAATTAGCATAATATATATGCATTTTTCTCAATTTATTCAGAGATAATTTCCGGGAATTAAGTTAATGTAAGTAAGTAAATAGGCTTCTTGCAGTGGGAGTAAATTTCGACATATTTTTTTATTATCTCTAATACAAACAGGAAGGAAGAAAATAATTACCAATTTAGGTTCTTTGATCGATTCACTAACTCACTTATAATGCAACATAAAAGTTTACTTTCGATACGTGAAATAATAAATCTTGTGGGTTAATAGGTCAATTTAAAACAAAATATTTGTTTGGCCTTAAATTAAAAAAGCAATGACAGTGATTGTAAAATAAAAGTAAAATAGATATCCTATTATCCCTTCTTGGCTGTTTTAGGGTTCGGCTACAGATTGTTGTCCCTAAGCAATAGAATAAAAAAGATTTAATTAAAAGGATAACCATATAAATATTCACTGTAAAAGAAAAGTATTAGAACAAATCGTATAAAACTATCCCTTCTAGGTAATTTTAGGGTTTGGTTTGTCGCTCTACTGTCATTTTTTGTCCAGCCTAGGCTAATTAGACCGGGACCTACAGTTTTATAAGGGTTCCGGACCGCTAACAAACATCCATGCCACGCCGAGGAT
The DNA here is from genome assembly GCA_021605075.1 of Caerostris darwini. Lineage (NCBI taxonomy): Eukaryota > Metazoa > Arthropoda > Arachnida > Araneae > Araneidae > Caerostris > Caerostris darwini. The sequence continues at coordinate 37,295 of BPLQ01006169.1, forward strand.
TTAAATTTGAAGCATGTAGTACCAAAGGCCAGAGCGCTAGGCAATTAGCCATCATGTCACATTTTAGGGTTTGATGACCAATCATTAGTTGTCAAATGTTTGAAAAAATGCTGTAGTTCACAATTTTTTAATTAATTCTATTTATTATTACAAGAAACAATTATTAATCGGCCAAAGAATAAGTATGCATATTTTGAACATGCTCTTTGTCCAAATAGCAATGTTTGCTTTTTTGTTGTTACACTACAACCGTACTTGTTACTAAAAATAAACTGTAGCCAAGAAGGTTTAACATAGCATCAACTTCAAAATGTTAAATTGTATGAAAATTAAGAAAGCAAAATATCTGTCAACCTAATTATGTAAACAACTTTAGTCTCAAACAGTCTTGAAGAGTTTACAAATTTATTACGCCCGTTGCAGTGCATAAGGATCAATTATAATATGCTACTCAATTTTTGAACAATTAAAATTAATTTAAGTAAAAATGTCTAAGTAAATATGCTTCCTGAATTGTGAGTAAAGTTTCGAATTTTTTTATTATCTCTAATACAAACAGGAAGGAAGAAAATAATTACCAATTTAGGTTCTTTGATCGATTCGCTAACTCACTTATAATGAAAAATTAAGGTTTACTTTCAATACTGCACCATTAGAAAGAATTCTTAATGAGTTCGGCTTAAGTGCATCGGGTCTTAATAGATTGAAGCTAAGGGAAAAATAAAATGAATAACTAGATCAGATGATTCGAATTCCTTCCCATTACATAAAATTATTTACAAAAAGTTAATTAACTATCGCGCCACTTCTTCATTTAGCCCTGGTATAAAAGGTACCTTTTACAAAGCCTTAAATTTCTATCTAGATTCCTGGTACCTTAACTTCCTCATGGTATATCTGGTGTCAAGCAATTAAGACATTAAATTACTTCTTTTCATTACGGAAAAAGGGAGACAATGAAAAATAATTTTTTTTTTTTTTTTTTAACTACGTGGTTTTTTGTTCAGTTACGGTTACGAGGAAGACTAATTTAATTTTTACTTAAATAAAAAAAAAAAAAATTTTGTTCTTTGTTCAGCTATTGTTATTTTATACTAAAAAGGATTTACACAAAGTCCTTGAATAGGATGGTTTCTTTTACGCCATTGTAATATTGAGACTCAACACCATTTTTTTTTATTTTCGTTTTTTTTTTTTTTTGGGGGGGGATTTTCTTTAAAATTGAAAAGAGCTTTCTATTATTAAAACTTTTTGGGTTAAGATTATTTCATCAGGTTAAAATTTTCAAAGAATGCATTGTAAAGAATATGGCAGAGTTACCTTAAAAACAGAAAATAAATATAAAAAAAAATTGAGTATAATGAATTTCATATCAAGTATTTCCCTAGGAAGAAAATAATAATAATAAAAAAACATTAGAAAAACGAATGATTAAATTTTTGTTATTGAATATTTTGTGAGCTCTTTAATCGAATAATATTAGTTTTCTTATTGGCTGAAGAAAAAAATTTACTTAACTATTATATTTAAGAAAAGTCTTATAATTTCATAAATGCTTAATATGAGCAATATTTAAAAAATTAACTATTACAAACTCGTCTACATTTTAAAATTTAGTACTGAAAATGTTATAAAGAAATGCTTATGTTTTATTCATGAATCTATAAAAATTATAAGATTTAAAAAATTAAATGTGGAATTGAGTAATTTATGGTATGTCCTGCTATACAGTCCATTAGTTAATAGATTGGTTTTAACAAAGCCATTTCAAAAAAATCATTGAAATAATCAAATTCAGAGTTTCTGTTTGATTCATCGTTGAAAATTCATTTAATTTTTGAAGAATGCAAAGTGGAGAATATGATAAAGTTACGTAAGAGACTTGAATTATTTGTAGCAAATTTGCATAACATTTATGTATTTTTATCAATTTATTCAGAGATAATTTCCAGGAATTTTTTCAACATAACAGAATTTAATCGAGAAATTTCGGATATTCATTGTAAAGGGAAAGGATTGAAATAGTTCACATATTATCCCTTCTTGACATATTAATTGCTTGGCTATAGATCATTGCCCCAACCTATATTATAAAAATGATTTAATTAAAATGAAACCCATATCAATATTCTCTTTAAAAGAAACGTATTTGAACAAGTCTTATAAAACTATGCCCTCTTGGCAAGTTTAGGGGTTGGTTTGGTTTGTCGCTCTACTGTCATTTTTTGCACCTTCTAGGCTAATTAGACCGGGATCTACAGTTTAACGTGGAATTCGAGCCACTGACAAACATTCATGCCCCCTCCAGGATTCGAGTCTGAAGCATGTGGTATCGAATGCAGAGCTCTAGCCAATTAGCCCTCATACCGCATTTTAGGGTTTGGTGATCAAGCAATAGTTATCAAGTGTTGAAAAATCGTATCTTAAATAATTATTTAATTTATCCTATTAATTATTACAAGAAACAATTATTAATCGATCCAAGTAATATAATTATGTAGATTTTGAACATGCTTCGTATCCAAATAGCAAAGTTCGCTTCCCTGTTGTTAATACTACAGCCCTACTTGCTACTAAAAATAAACAGAATCCAGGAAGGTTTAATAGAGCATCAACTTCAAAATATTAAGTTGTATGAAAATTAAGAAAGAAATTATCTGTAAACTTAATTACGTAAACAAGTTAAGTCTCAAATAGCCTTGAAGAGTTTACAAATTTATTACTCCCGTTGCATTGAATAAGGTTCATGTATAATATGATACTCAATTTTTGAATAATTAAAGTTAATTTGAGTAAAAATTGCTAAGTAAATATGCTTGCTGCATATTGAGTAAAGTCTCGAAATTTTTTTATTATCTCTAATACAAACAGGAAGGAAGAAAATAATTACTAATTTAGGTTCTTTTATCGATTCGCTAACTCATAATGAAAAATAAAGGTTTACTTTCAATACTCCGCCATTAGAAAGAATTCTTAATGAGTTTGGCTTAAGTGCATCGGGCCTTAATAGATTGAAGCTGGGGAAAAATAAAAATAATAACTAGAGCAGATGATTCGAATTCCTTTCCATTATACAAAATTATTTACAAAAAGTTAATTAACTTTTGCGCCATTTCTTCATTTAGCTCTGCTATGAAAGGTACCTTTTACAAAGCCTTCAATATCTATCTAGATTCCTGGTACCTTAACTTCCTCATGGTAAATCTCGTATCAAGCAATTAAGACATTAAATTACTTCTTTTCATTATGGAAAAAGGAGACAATGAAAAAATAATTTTTTTTCTTTTTTTTTAACTACGTGTTTTTTTTTTCAGTTACGGTGAAGAATGGGTTTTTTCAGAAGATGGGTAAAAAAATGCTTGAAATTTAATTTTTACTTCAATAAAATTTCTTTTTTGTTCTTTTGTTCAGTTATTGTTATTTTATACTAAAAGGATTTACACAAAGTCTTTGAATAGGAGGATGGTTTCTTTTACGCCCGTTGCATTGTGATATTGAGACTCAACACCATTTTTTTATTTACACCATTTTTTTTGGGGGTGATTTTTCCTATTCTCTAAATGTAGGAAGTCTTCTATTATTAAAAGTTTTTATGTTAAGATTATTTTTTTAAGGTTAAAATTTTCAAAGAATGTATTGTGAAGAATAGGGCAGAGTTACCTTAAAAGAGGAAAATAAATAAAAAAAGAAATTGAGGATAATGAATTTTTTATCAAGTAGTTCCCTAGGAAGAAAGAAAGAAAAATCTCATTGAAAAAACATTTAGAAAAACGAATGATTAAATTTTTGTTATCAAATATTTTGGCAACTCTTTAATCGAATAATATTAGTTTTCTGATTAGCTGTAGAAAAAAAATATTAAAATATAATATTTTACAAAAGTCCTATAATTACATAAATGCTGAATATGAACAATATTTAAAAAAATTAACTATTTCAATTTCATTTACATTTTAAAATTCGATACTGGAAATGCTATAAAGAAATACTTATGTTTTATTCATGAATCTAATAAAAATGATAAGATAGTATAATTAATTGTATTGTATAAATGAAACCTAGAATTGAGTAATTTATGATACGTCTTAGCTACACAGTTCTTTCGTTAATGGGTTTAACAAAAACCATTTCAAAGAAACCTTTGAAATAATCAAATTCAGAGTTTCAGTTTGATACATCATTGAAAATTCATTTAATTTTTGAAGAATGCAAAGTACAGAATATGACAATGTTACGTAAGAGACGTTGATTATTTGTAGCAAATTAGCATAATATATATGCCTTTTTCTCAATTTATTCAGAGATAATTTCCAGGAATTAAGTTAATTTAAGTAAGTAAATAGGCTTCTTGCAGTAGGAATAAATTTCGACATATTTTTTTATTATCTCTAATACAAACAGGAAGGAAGAAAATAATTACCAATTTAGGTTCTTTGATCGATTCGCTAACTCACTTTTAATGCAACATAAAAGTTTACTTTCGATATGTGAAATAATAAATCTTGTGGGTTAATAGGTCAGTTTAAAACAAAATAATTGTTTGGCCTTAAATTAAAAAAGCAATGACAGTGATTGTAAAATAAAAGTAAAATAGATATCCTATGATCCCTTCTTGGCTTTTTTAGGGTTCGGCTACAGATTGTTGTCCCTAAGCAATATAATAAAAAAGATTTAATTAAAATCAAAACCATATAAATATTCACTGTAAAAGAAAAGTATTAGAACAAGTGCTATAAAACTATCCCCTCTTGGCAATTTTGGGGTTTCTCGCTTCTCGAAATTTTTTTTATTTATTCATTATCTAATACAAACAGGAAGGAAGAAAATAATTACCAATTTAGGTTCTTTGATCGATTCACTAACTCACTTATCATGAAAAATAATAGTTTACTTTCAATACTCCGCCATTAGAAAGAATTCTTAATGAGTTTGGCTTAAGTGCATCGGGCCTTAATAGATTGAAGCTGGGGAAAAATAAAATGAATAACTAGAGCAGATGATTCGAATTTATTCCCATTACATAAAATTATTTACAAAAAGTTAATTAACTTTCGCCACTTCTTCATTTAGCCCTAGTATAAAAGGTACCTTTTACAAAGCCTTAAATATCTATTTAGATTCCTGGTACCTTAACTTCCTCATGGCATATCTGGTATCAAACAATTAAGACATTAAATTACTTCTTTTCATTACGGAAAGAGGGAAACAATGAAAAAATAATTTTTTTTCTTTTTCTTTAACTACGTGTCTTTTTTTAGTTACGGTTTCGAGGAAAATGGGTAAAAAAATGCTCGAAATTTAATTTTTACTTCAATTTTTTTTTTTTTTTTTTTTTTGTTCTTTGTTCAGCTATTGTTATTTTATACTGAGAAAGATTTACACAAATTTTTTGAATAGGAAGATGGTTTCTTTTACGCCCGTTGCATTGTAATATTGAAACTCAACAACATTTTTTTTGGGGTGGGGGATATTTCCCCCAAAATGAAAGGAGCCTTCTATTCTGAAAACTTTTTGGGTTAAGATTGTTTCATCAGGTTAAAATTTTCAAAGAATGCATTGTAAAGAATATGGCAGAATTACCTTAAAAAGAGAAAATAATTATAAAAAATATTTGAAGATAATATATTTTTTATCAAGTATTTCTCTAGGAAGAAAGAAAAAAAAAAAGATGAGAAAAACGAATGATTAAATTTTTTTATTGAATATTTTGTTAATTCTTTAAACGAATAATATCAGTTTTCTTATTAGTAGTAGAAAAAAATCACTGAAATGTTTTATTTTAGAAAAATTTTATGGTTATATATATGCTTAATATGAGCAATATTTAAAAAAATTAATTATTTCAAATACATTTTCATTTTAAAATTCTATAATGAAAATGTCATAAAGAAGTGTGTATGTTTTATTCATGAATCTAAGCAAATCATAAGATTGTAAATCTGGAATTTAGTTATTTATGATACACAGTCCTTTCGTTAATGGTTTAACAAAAACCGGTTTCATTTTAATTCATCATTGAAAATTCATTTAATTTTTGAAGAATGCAAAGAAAAGAATATGACAAGTTTACATAAGATACTTGTATTATTTGTAGCAAATTTACATAGCATATATGTATTTTTGTCAATGTATTCAGAGATAATTTTCAGGAATTTTTTTCATCTTAACAGAATTTAATGAAGAAATGTCCTTTTTGTGGTACATTAGATGAATTTACATTAATTTAGATGCGATTTGGTCTTCTTCAGATTACTTACGGAGATAAAATAATATTACTTATTTAATATTATTATTAAGTTGTTATGGTTTTTATATCAACTGCAGAGTATGAGAAAATCAAATATCGTGGTGCTCCCGAATAATATTGCATATGTTGATTGGCAGCCCAGAGTATAAATCTTCTTTCGAGGAATGGTCCAGACAGCAGGATGGGAAACGCTAGACAATGAAAGACATGACGAGGAGTAAGCTCGACATCAACGCTGGTGCCACATTTTTAGTATTTTTTAACGTGATCGGCAAAAATTTTCATATTTTTGGGGTGCTTCATTTTTAATCTTGTGAGAGTAGCAGCTGTTTTTCTGTCGACATTTAGTTCTGCAATTTGGTATTTAGTTTTGATCTTAGAAGGAATTATAAGTTTAAATTTTGCCAAGGCATTTGCATCTGCAAGGGAAGTAGGGATAGCAGTCTGATCCCGACTGCGGGCATTCTTCACCAAAGAATCTGCAATTTCATTAAATTCCAGATTCATATGCGCAGGCTTCTATTGCAGGACACACATTCAGTCCAAGCAGTGGATTTGTTCTAAAAGAGATATAATGTTCAAGATCATACTTGAGAAACCTTTATTAAGAGCCTATAAGGCAGACTTTTAGAAAGTAAAGATAGTAATTCCACTCATTTGTTGAGATGGAGGTAGACTCAGATATGCCTCAAGTGCCTTTTGAATGGTCAGAATTTCTCCTATGAAGTTTGATGCAATTTTTCCAGCACAGGCAGCAATTTAATTTCTTTTCTCTTCGAGTTGCAGTAAAACAGCTCCTGGACTTCTGTTACAAAACATCGAGTCAAATGATCCATTAATTTAGGCAGTGATGTGATTATGTGATGAAATTGAATTTATTGTATTATATGGATATTAAGTAATTTAGAAAAAAAATTGTAGATGCTTAAAAGAAAGGACTTGATTTTCACCTTTACAGGTTGCTCCTACAGAAAGAAAAAAAAATCACGATGATAATTTTTTTAAAGCAATATTAGAATATGAATAAATATGTTTTTTTTTTTGTTGTACATTGGTGGGAATTTTAATACAAATACCATGAACAATTATTGACTTAATATTTGTAATTAATCACTTAATTACAAATATCATGAACAATTTATTTACTCGGAATGAAGAATTAACATGCCTTTCTGGGGTACATTTCAGTGCAACTGTACGGATGGTAGGTAGCATGCAAAACTTCTCTCAAGTAATCTAATTGTCGATAGGATTGAGGCAAACTCTACTAAATCCCAATTCAGTTACCTAGTTCAGAAAACATAACTGCATTGGTATAGGTCCCTAAACTAAGGCTAACAAGCCAGCACTATCAATATCTACAAGCCAGCACAAGCCAGCACTATTGGTGAAATAGCCCCATTGTGAGCCAAGGACGTTGCCTACAGGCAGAGTTCAAGGCATGAGATATTTTTCTTTTTACAAGGTAGGGTTATCAGCCTTACGCGCAACAATCATATTATAATGGGGCCTACGGTTTAAAAAGGATTCCGAACCAATACAAACATCCACTCCAACACCGGGACCTGTGGTACCGAGCACTAGTCACTCGGCCATTAGGCATCTTATTTTGATTACATTTCAAAATTTAAGCATTCAGAAAACATAATTTAATAGTTCAGAAAACATAACTGCATTGGTATAGGTCCCTAAACTAAGGCTAACAAGCCAGCACTATCAATCTGGTCCACAAGCACCATCAATCCAGCCCAGCACATCTTCTTTATTGGTGCAATAACCCCATTGTGAGCCAAGGACGTTGGCCTACGGGCAGAGTTCAAGGCATGAGATATTTTTCTTTTTACAAGGTAGGGTTATCAGCCTTACGCGCAACAATCATATTATACTGGGGCCTACGGTTTAAAAAGGATTCCGAACCAATACAAACATCTACTCCAACACCGGGACCTGTGGTACCGAGCACTAGTCACTCGGCCATTAGGCATCTTATTTTGATTACATTTCAAAATTTAAGCAAATCATGCAATAAATCATACAAACCAATATTTAGATTAGAGATTGTTTGTTTGAACAGCATTTTCAATTCCTTTAAAAATGCATCTTCTCCAGTGGTCGCGCCGTGAGTACTATCACCATCAAAGAGGTCTTCATAAATTTTTTCAATCCCTCGAATAAAAAGTAACACATGAGCAGCATCTGAAATTACTGTTGACTCCTCCACGTCCAAATAGAACCAATCTAAGTGTCGATTTTGTCAAACAACTGAGTTAATGAATTTTCTACATTATCATCTTTCTTGGAGCCTCAGTGTTTGCTGACAAACTGATGTTCTTAAACAAATGAGCTTTTCCTGACACCTTTCTTCCGCTGCTTCAATCATGCAGTCCTCATTAATTAGCTGTCAGTTAATGGTTTCCCATATTTCGCTATAAATGAGCTACGCGGAAATTAGCATGAGCGTCAGCCTCTCGTTCATTATTTACTTTTTTAAACAACTGCTGAGATTTCAACTCGCGTTCTAAAGATTAATATTATTTATTTCCGGCTACTTTCAAAATGAAAGTTTGCGTATAATTCAAAACTACAGTATGATGGTATGATTATTTAGCTGGACTATATTCTAAATTCCTGCAAGCATTATCAAAAACTGACGAAAAAAGTTAGGACAACAGTAAAAGTGGTTTGAAAATTGATTACTAAATTTCTAATGCAACAATGATTATTCCAAAATTTTCTCTAATTTTATACAGTCATAACTGATTTATAAGGAGATATATAATGCTTGAGGAATTCCGTGCCTAAGCAAATGAGTGTGATTCACAAACTTTTTTTTCTTATACCACTTGGTAGACAACAACATCTCGACCAAGTCCATGAACCCGTGTGGTCCCACGGAAGAAGGGAAAGAGGGCAGTTTCTGTTGTGATGTAGCACCCGTAGGTAGAAGTCTGACTTGGTTGCGTGACGCTCCTCCCTCCGTAGAAGGGCAGTGTCTTCCTGGAGGACTTTTTAAGGGTATGGAAGAAAACCCAGAAAACTCACACCGACTAAGGAGGCAAGATGCTGAACAGCACAAAAGTCCTCGAGTCTGTTCGTTTTTTGTAATAGTATCTACAACAAAGCCGACAGCAGATTGAATGTCCCCCTAAGCTGACCAGCTGACCCATTGACACTGAGTCACGAGTCGGGCGATTCCAAACCTGGCAATAATTATATAAAATTTTTTATGTGTGTTTTAAATGTGAGTATGTAAAATCTGTACATATAAAAAAATTAATTAAAAATGACTGAAATTTTAGATTTTTTCTCAAAATGAAATAGCAGAAAATGAACGAATAACATTAAATACGAAATTTCAGTGAAATTCGTTCAAATGCATTTCAAATTTGATAAGTTGATTATTATTCCCAGATCAATTAAATATACTACAAAACTGTACTCAATAAATTAAGTGATTATCAACAGCAATCCATTTTTTTAACAACAGCGAGTTTTTAACAACTAAAACAGCGATAGCAGCAGCTTGATTTTTTTAATTCAATAATGTATATCATTCATCACAGCTATTTATTTTCTTTGTAAAATTGCCTTATTCTAAACAAAACAAGATAAATTTTATTTATCTTGCTTTGTTTTAAAAAACTAAAAGCAAAGTTAACTCTAGACAATCATTGTTATTTTATCCTTCCATCTCAACGAGTTCTTTGTCTCTGACAAGAAGTTCAGCCACAGATGTTATATTTTATATGGAAACTATGTTCCATTAGTCGCTTAGATCTTATCTTATTTATTTATCCCATATATTTCGGAATTGCCATTTATATTTATTTGTGTTCTACGTATTAAATTAGGAGCATACCATATGGGTTATTATATTATGTATTCTTGTTACCAAGCGCAATGTTATTTTAGTCTAGAGTAATTCCTAAACTGATTGGCTACCACCATTACATCCTGGTGTCATTATATTCCCGGCAATAAAATATATTTCTATTGTTTTCGTTTCTATTAGTCGTTTTTTCTGTTATTATATTTCCTTTTTCTTTTTTCATTATAGTGTGTAGTGTACAGGTTGGGCAATACGATTGTAACTGGGTGTGGTAGGGTTGAGGTACTGGAGATGTTGGTTTGGTTTGCACTCTACGGCCATTTTATGAAAACTTTGGTCTAATTAGGCTGGGACCTACAGTTTAATATGGATTCTGAACCACTCACAAACATCCATGCCTCCACCAGGATTCGAACCTGAAGCCTGTGATATCAAAAGCCAGAGCGCTAGGGCAATTGGCCATCAGGCCGCGACTCAAGTTAAACTCACAACTTTATTTACACACGCACAAACATCACGCACACACACAATTAACGATAGACATTTAAAAACATTCTCTATATATTCTTGCACGAATCTATAATTATATATTATAGATTCGTGGAAGGATGCACTTCTAAGAAAGGATAAACTTCCTCTGCCTGTGTCTGTAAGCCACATTATACGCTGGATATGTTAAATATATTTTCTCTCTGAGTGAGAGACTGTAAACCAAACGTTTCTCAGCGGGAGTGCGGGTTCCGCTGTACTTCCTCTCGAGTGAGAGTCTCGACTCACTATTTCTCCTGAACGCCATAGGAGACACTTTGGTCAGTGTGTAGGAGGAAGCACCGTTACAAGTAAGATTTTTATTTTCCTTTATTATTATTGTTAAAAATATTATTTCACACAATGTTTATCAGTCCAAACAAAATACATACCGAATTATTAAACAAAAAAATATAACTATTAAAATAAAATTATATTTTATTCATACAAGAAGAAAAGTAATTATTAAAATGGAGTTAATTTTTTTATATGGGAAGGTAAAAAGGTAATCAAGCAATTTTGTTTAAAAATTATGTTGCTATTCCAAAAATAGTTATCTGATAAATAAGTGTGTGTCAATTTATCATCGGCGCAACAGCCCATGGTAGGCTACAGCCGTCTGCCTGCTGGCAAATTTTGAGACAGGAGATGGTTTCTTTACGTTTCGATTATTGTGTGTGTGTGTGACTGACCCTTAGTGTCCTGTAGTGCGGGACGGAGCTCCCATGAATAATCAACTCATAGATGGAGGGAAAGAGGCAGCTTCTGTTGTGATGGTGCACCCGTAGGTAGAAGTCTGACTTGGCTCCGTGACGCTCTTGCAGTCATATGACACCGAGATCTACGGTTTAAAGTGAATTCCAAACCACTACAAACGTTAATGGCACAGCCGAGACTCAAACCCGAAACCTGTTCTTTAGCTAGGCCCTAGCGCTAACCACTCGGCCATTCAGGTTCATTTTTTGACTACTTTATATACTAAGCAACAGGTTTCTAATTATAAAGAAATGCAAAATATTTAAAATCAATTCTATAATATTTAAAAGCATAACAGTAGCTTCAATTTGTTAAATGTTGAAATATTAAGAATTATGAAATTTAATAGTATTAATATATTAATTTGTAAACATCAAAGCCATTAACATTATCATATAAAAGAAATGTTAATCTTAGTGACTAGAACATAAATGTTGCTGTAATATGAAAGCTTAGTTAAAAATTATTTATTTTTATTAAAATTAATTGAGAATTACTTATTTTTATTAAAATTAATTGAGAATTACGTATTTTTATTAAAATTAATTGAAAATTACTTATTTTTATTAAAATTAATTGAGAATTACTTATTTTTATTAAAATTAATTGAGAATTACGTATTTTTATTAAAATTAATTGAGAATTACGTATTTTTATTAAAATTAATTGAAAATTACTTATTTTTATTAAAATTAATTGAGAATTACTTATTTTTATTAAAATTAATTGAGAATTACGTATTTTTATTAAAATTAATTGAGAATTACGTATTTTTATTAAAATTAATTGAAAATTACTTATTTTTATTAAAATTAATTGAGAATTACGTATTTTTATTAAAATTAATTGAAAATTACTTATTTTCAGTAAATTTTTTTTCGAATAAATATGATAGTTTAATTTTATCAAATGTTTCATGCAGTAGACATGAAAAATAAATATATACCTATAAAAGTGGAAGTTTATAAAATATTGTTTTTTAGTGATAGTTAAATTAATAACTGTCTTCAAAAGGAATTTTTTATATATTTATTACATATATTAATCAAATTTTAAGATAAGTTACTGATAAGTTTTTTTTTTTTGGAAAACTTAATACAAGACAAAAAAATAATGTACAAATAAATTTAAAATTGCCTATTTATACATGCTGTTTTTAATTCATTCATAAGTCAACAGTGATATGAAATAAATTTTCAAAAATAATTTAAAAATGTCAAATATACCCCTTATTTCTCCAAAAAATTTTAATATAAATATATTTTTCATGAAAAAATAATAAATGTATAAAGATAATAAAAAATTTTCCTTTTAAATTAAAATATTCTTTTTTGTAAATGTCATATCCGAGAACTCTCTTTATTGACTCAAGGTCTAAGGCAAGTCTGGTGATTTTAAATTAATTCAGAAGACATTTTTTTTCTAACCGATTATTCGTGAATTTTGTTAAAAAGATTTCAAACAAACAGAATATTTCCTTGAAATAATAATAAAACATTTTGTAAAATTAACATGAACCTATTTTTTTATAATTTCTACCATAACATTAATAAAGCAATAGTTTACTAACTCCAAAAAGTCACAGAACCTAATAAACTAATATGACTAATTTATTTGCATTTCAAATTGAATTTTTTATGAAAAATTAATAAGTAAAATATTTATATAAAAAAACAAAAGCGAAAGAAAATTAAGGTAATTTAATGAGAAATTGAATTTCTAATATATTTGTCAATTTAATCAATATTTAAAAAATTTTTTACTAAAGTTTATTTATAAGAAAAATATAAAAAGAAGTTTTTTAAATTTACATTTTAATGAATACTTGTATATGAGATTAAGGAATTATTTCTGCTTATAAATTACTTTTTTTCACATGCAATTTTGAACCATGAATGGACGAGTGACTAGCGCTCGGTGTCATAGGTTTCGGGTTCGAGTTCCGGCGGTGTCGTGGATGTTTGTAGTGGTTCGGAATCCATTTTAAGCCGTAGACAAATTAAGACATTAAATTACTTCTTTTCATTATGAAAAAGGGAGACAATAAAAAAAATAATTTTTTCTTTTTTTTTACTACTTGTTTTTTTTTCAGTTACGGTTACGAGGAAAATGGGTAAAAAAATTTAATCTTTACTTCAATAAAAAAACAAAATTGTTCTTTGTTCAGCTATTGTTATTTTATACTAAAAAGGATTTACACAAAGTCTTTGAATAGGCAGATGGGTTCCTTTACGCGCGTTGCATTGTAATATTGAGACTCAACACAATTTTTTTTTTCGTTTTTTTTAAGGGGGGGAATTTTTCCCTAAAATTAAAGGAGCCTTCTATTATTAAAAGTTTTTGGGTTAAGATTATTTCATCAGGTTAAAATTTTCAAAGAATGCATTGTAAAGAATATGGCAGAGTTACCTTAAAAAGAGAAAATAAATAAAAAAAAATGGAGGATAATGACTTTTTTTATCAATGTATTTTCTTAGAAAGAAAGACAAAAATATTAGTAAAACGAATGATTAAATTTTTTTTATTGTATATTTTGGTAACTCTATAATCGAATAATATTAGTTTTTTTATTAGCTGTAGAAAAAAAAAATTACTAAAATATTATATTTTAGAAAAGTCTTGTGATTATATGAATCGTTAATATGAAAAAATTATTAATTAAAATTCATTTACATTTTAAAAATTCTATACTGGAAACGTTATAAAGAAATACTTATGTTTTATTCATGAATGTAAATCTAATCTCTGGTTTTAACAAAAACCATTTCAAAGAAATCTTTGAAATAATCAAATTCAGAGCTTCGGTTTGATTTTTCATTGAAAATTCATTTAATTTTTGAAGAATGTAAAGTGAAGAATATAACAAGATTAAGTAAGGGACTTGGATTATTTGTAGCAAATTTGGATAATATATGTAGACTTAATGCCGCTTCCAATAGATTCGTCCCGGCTGACCCCCAATTTTGTAGATTTCTCTACCAGTCTAGTAAATTTTTAACGACAGAGGGAGGTAATCTAGGGGTGTATTTCAAAGCGAAAATAAAGAAACGTTGGCTTTCTCTCAACAACACATATTTTAATCCAGAGATATCCCGTTACATCCAATATTTTCATTACAATTCATCATTCCACCATTTTCTCGCGCTGCTTCACGCAGCGCGTTGCATTTTCGCCATCTCTCCGCGTTTCTCTCTCGCGCGCAGCTACGGGGTTTCTTCCCTTCTTCCAGGGCCAGAGTTCGTCCACTACTGCCACTACATGGCAAACAAATCCTACAGAATCGGCCATCCTGCAGGTCACTGCCCTCAGTGACTTAACACACAAAAATCAAACAATTGGAGAATATCATTATCAGTAGTTTACATTAATAATGACAAATAATAAAAAATAGGAAATGATGTTCGAAAATACTATAAAATGACAATAAGTTCAATAATATCATATTTTAAAATACATGCGATTAATACTGATATCAAATTCTGAAATACATCAAATTATATCGATATCAAATTCTAAAAAAGCTTATACCACATACAAGAAATAATAGTAAGACACAAAAACATATCATATTAATACAAAAAGTATTTAACATTAGGTATAATATAATCCTTAATCAAATTTTTGCATAAAAGGATCAGGAGGATCCTCTCCTTCCTTAAAACGTCTTCGAATGCCTCTAGTACGCTTTGAATTTTCCTTCTTACCCCGAAATCTTTCCTTTGAATGATTTGGATCTCTGTACTTGGATCCGCGCAACTTAAAACCCGTTGATCTATCATATCCTTTAGGTTGTTGAATGTGGGTAAGACGAGGTATTCTGCCAACTGATACACCACGCGAGCGACGCAGTCCCTCATACCGCTGGTGTTTTCGACCATCACCTATCTTCATAACATTTCGAGCAGCATATTTTCCAGTACGTTTACGAAGAACAACATTATTCTCTACTTTATCCCCAGATTGTACTTTTACATCTCTTTTAACCTCAGATATGGGCAATAACAGCTTTTCCCTTCCTTCTGCTCCGTACAATAAAAATCCAAAATTACCTTTAATTGTATCAACGATACCGTGTATTTTTGCTCTGACAGCTTTAACGTTAACAACGCATTCATCCTTCGCTACTCCCCTTTGAAACTGAACTACATCTTGCTTTTGTGGAAACTCATGCTTATCTTCTAAACTAAGTAGCTCAACCTTTTCTTCTCTAGTAATACCAAATTTACCTTCAGCCAAATCTTCAATTTTTTTACCATTAGATACTACAGACGATTTTCCTAAATAGGTTTCTTGATAAGGATCAGAACATCCTAAATGTTTAATAACACTACTCAAGACCTCAGGTTTAACGACTTCTCTAGGTAACATTGTAACATGTGTAGGATACACTTTGTCGTCTTTCGACATAGTTCTCCTAGATGTATCAATGGTTTCAGTTACATCTGAATTACACGAAGAAATAGGATCTGTGGGTTTATTTTTTACCACCGTGTCACTAGTTTGACTCAGTTTAACCTCATTGCCCAAATTTAATTTGAATGCCTGCTTTGAACATGTCTTTGTTTCGTATTTACAAAATTCCACATTATTATTTACGAAATTCATTGAAGCCTGACCCAAAATATCAGCTCCTATAACCGCCTGAAACTGTAACTTTGCGGTTGGCACTACATGCCATGTCAAAGTGAAATTATTTTCATCTATAATAACTTCTTGTTGTATAGAACCCATAGTGGAAATCCACGAATTTCCAATACCCTCCAAGACTACTGCTTTATTAGAAACATACGGTATTTCACCACACACATCTTCACGTAATAGACTTACGGAACTACCTGTTTTGACAATTGCAACCACATTTCTGTTATTCAACTTAATCTCTTTTGTTATGTGCCTTTCTGTAAACATTGCAAAAGGGATATGAGCAGCATTAATATTTGAAGTTTCTTGATTTTCATTAATCGTTTCCCGATTTTCATTAATTCTATCAAACATTGAACTGTGTTTGTTTTGTTTTCCCTCTCTATCAGGGAGTCTATTCCCAACCTCAGTGTTTGAGTTTCCGAACACGTAATCTGACCTTTTGCGCATTATTTGTAATTTTTTAAATTCAAATTCACTTTTACGACGTCGTTCGTCTTCGTCTCTCTTCACATTCCTCTCATTAATAATCGTGCTTAACAACTCCCTACAAAATCCCTCATCATAATTGTCGCTTTTAAGAATAGCATTCTTGTAATCGTTATTTCTAAAATCGGGATTTGTAGATATACCTAATTCTCTACACAATATGCTCAAGTCCTCTTTTAAACCCTTGGCTATGTAAGCCATTTTAAATTTCCTAAAATTTATAACTTCAAAACAAACAATAACAATAAATCAACTTCACCCTTAATTTGATTTAGAACTCAAAACAAATACTAATCCACAAAAATATTAATAATCCAAATATAGAAAACATTTCAAATTCCATAAAATCAATTAGCAAAAATAATCTATAGCCCACATCAGTTAAATCAATAAGTTGTTAAGTCAAATAGCACTTTCTACTCTATCATCCAAATACAGAAACATTTCTAGATATTTTACTAGTTAATATTAATTTATCAAAGAAAGACATATAAAACATATGATTCAAATGCATAGAATATCCCAAATTAAAAATAATGTTTAAGTATTTAAAACAAATAAAAAATAGCAACTGTATAGAATTCTCTTTCTAAAATAACCTTTTAAATTTAAACAGAATGAAAACAATTACTTTTATAGAATTAGAACAAAAATGCAATAATTAAAATTAAATATTATCATGCAAATATGGAAATAAGTTATTGTAAAATAAATGTCTTATCTGGCCGGATACACAAAAAATGCTTGCAACAAAATGGTCACATTAAGGTGAACAACAGTAAAACAAACAAATGGTCACATTAAGGTGACTGGACTGTGTAATTTAATCGAGAAATACGTTTTGTGTACATTATATGAATTTACATTAATTTAGATGCGATCTGGACTTATTCAGATTACTTACGGAAATTATTTCGTTATAATTTATACAGTAAAAAGTTTCGGAATTTTTTTCCATCTGAATCTTCTTGACAGGCGGATTTCGAGAATTTGGATGTAATAGATCAATAATACATCCTAATTTATATGAATCTTTAATATCAATTTATATTAATTTTTCGTGACCTTGATTTTTTCAAATTCTTTATAAAAGAATATTAATACGAAATTTTCGTAAATTACGTAATTTACGAAAAAAAAAAAAATTGTACTGTCAAAGAATCACAGATATTAGAAGCTTCAGAACTGGAGCAAACGCATTTATAGAAATAATATGGACCTCAAACTGCTGAAGCTCTTATTCTTTGTTTTGTGTTCGAAGGCTGCATTCAAAATCTAATTTTATGTCTTCATAGGATAGAACATTAGAAAGAAACAAGAAAATTACTTTATTCCGACTTTTGTAGGTTGATCTAAAGATATAATTAAAAAAAATTCATAATGAGAATTTATTTAAAGCAATATTAGAATGTGAAAAAATGTTTGAATTTCTTTTTTTTTGCTGTACATTGGTGGCCCTTTAATATTATGTACATCATGAACAATTAACTGACGCGTAATGAAAAGATAACATTGCCTTGCGTTACTACATTTTGATGCAACTGTACGCATGGTAGGTAGCGTGCAAAATTCCTCTAAGGTAACCTGATTGTTGATAGATTATAGGCAAACGCTTCTAAATCCCTGCTGAGTTACCTAGTTCTAAAAACAGTAACTGTATAGGAATACAATAGGGCAGGGGACCCTAAACTACCAGTAAATCAACACAGGCCTGCGAGTACAACCAATCCAGCCTGGCACATTTACTTTGATTGTTCTTCACTGGCACAGCAACCCCATGGTGGGCCCAGGCCGTCTGCCTACTGGCAGATTTTGAGACAGGGGATGCTTCTCTTTTTACAGAATAAGGCTGTCAGCCCTACGCCCAATAGTCATATTAGACAGGGACCTACGGATTTGTCTCACCAAACAATCCGCTAAACTAGAAAATTTCGCATGAAATTCCTGTTACCTTTCAGCCCAACGAACCGTAGAGGAGGTATTTGAAAGTTCGGGATGTAGTCACTCAATTCAAATATTTTGTTAATACTTATCCAAATTTTCATTTGGAAACACTACAAATGACGATATAGATACATAAAACTAATATTAAAAATGTAGACACAAAACCCCTGTTATCCACGGGTGACTAGTAGATATTGACATATGGTTTAAAGTGGATTCCGAACCACTACAAACATCCATGGCACAGCCGTAACTCGAACCCAAACCTTTGGCATCGAGCTCCAGAGCGCTAGTAACTCGGCCATAAGGCCTCTTATTTTGATTACAATGTAAAATTTAGAATGTGAGTAAATCATACAAATTAATAATCAGATTACAAATAACATTGCAGATTGCTTTCTGAACCGCACTTTCAACTTCTTTAAAAATATCTTCTCCAGTAGTCTTGTCATGTGTGCTACGAACGTCAAGAAGCTTTTCATATTTTTTATCAATCCCTAGAATTCAAAATAACATATGAGCAATATCTGAAACTACTGCTGACTCATCCAAGTACAAAGAGAACCAATCTAAGTGTCGATTTTTGTCAAACAATTGAGTTAATATATTTTCTACAATATCATCTTTCTTCGAGCCACAGTGTTTGCTGACAAACTGGTGTCCTTAAATAAATGAGCTTTTTCTGACACCTTTATTCTGCTGCTGCGATCATGCAATCTTTCATTAATTAGGCGTCAGTTAATGGTTTTCCCTATTTCTCTATTAGATGAGCCACGCGGAAATTAGCATAGCTTATCGTTCATTATTTACTTTTTTAAACAACTGCTGATATTTCAACTCGTGTTTTAAAGATTAATATTATTCATTTCCGGTTACTTTCAAAATGAAAGTTTGCGTATAATTCAAAACTACAGTATGGTGGTATGATTATTTAGCTGGACTATATTCTAAATTCCTGCAAGGATTTTTAAAAAGTGACGAAAAAAGTTAGGACAGCAGTAAAAGTGGCTAGAAAATTGATGAGTTAAAATATTTCAGAACATGGCAAACTCAACAATGATTATTTCACTGTTTTCTATGATTTTATATAGACAGTAACTGATTTAGGAGAAGATATATAATGTTTGATAAATTCCGTGCCTAAAGAAAGGAGCTTGATTCACAAACTTTTTTTTATCTTATCCCACTTGGTAGACAGCAACATCTAGACCAAGTCCAAGAGCTTGTGTGGTCCTCTTGAAAGTAGGGAAAGGGGGCGCTGCTTCTGTTGTGATGAAGCACCCGTAAATAGAAGTCTGACTCCATGATGCTGAAGTAGGAGGGCAGTGCGTCCCGGAAGGATTTTTAGCGGGAACTACCCCGCATTTGCTGACGTATAGGAGGAAACCCGAATACTTCCTCTAGGTAGTCGGACTCAAGAGGTAAAAATTTGAACATCACAAACAGCGTCGATTCTCCTCGTTTCTTGAAACAGTGTCGATAACAAAGCCGCCAGTGGAATAAACCTCCACCCTAACGCTCACCAGCGGTGCTCGTTGTCAATGAGCCACGAGTCGGGCTATTCGCAACTTGGCAAGCTTTATAGAAAAGTTTTAAGTGCATTTTAAATCTGCATTTTTAGGCATGTTAAATCTGTACATACAAAAAAGTTCAATGAAAAATGATTGAACTTTTAAATTTTATCTCAGATTGAAGTAACAGATAACGTATCCTACATTAAATACGAAATTTATGTGAAATTTATTCAAATGCACTTGAAATTGGATAAGTTGATTGATATTCACATATAAATTAAATATACAAAAAAAATGTATTTAATATATTAAGTGTTTATCAACAGCAAATTCATTTTTTTAACAACATCAATTTTTGAACAACTAAAGCAACGATAGTAGCAGCTTGATTTTTTTTACTCATTAATATATATCCTTCATAGCAGCTATTTATTTTCTTTGTACAATTAAGTTATTCTAAACAATATAAGATAAATATAACAAAAATTAAATCAAAGTTAACTCTAGGCAATCATTGTGATATTTCTTATCTTTCCATCTCAACGAGTTCTTTTGTTGTCTCTGACAAGAAGTTCTGGTCTAGAAGTTATATTTTATATGGCAACTGTGTTCCATTAGTCGCTTAGATCTTATCCTATATATTTCGGAATTGCCATTTATATTTATTTGTGTTCTATGTATTAAATTAGGAACACACCATATGGGATATTATATTATGTATTCTTGTTACCAAACGTATTGTTATTTCAGTCTAGTGTAGTTCGTAACCTGATTGGCTACCACCATTACATCCTGGTGTCATTATATTCCCGGCAATATAATATATTTATATTGTTTTCTTTTCTATTAGTCGTCTTTTTCTATTATTATATTTTCTTTTTCTTTTTTATATAGTATGTATTGTACAAGTTGTGCAATCTAATTGTAACTAAGGGTGGTTTTGGTTGAGACACTGGAGGAACAGGTTAGAGATCTCTTTAATCACAACTTGTGTGGCATTTGTGCGTGGGTAAATAAAGTTGACAATTAACAGTAATAAATTTAACAATTAACAACGGATAATATTTAATAGATTTAAAGATATATGATTATAAATTCGAGGAAGGATTCCACACCTAAGCCGAAAACCAGATACTCAGATACGCACGGGATGCACAAAATATGTTTCCTCTCCTGGTGAGAGTCTGTAGGGTAACTGATACGCAAGGGTGCGGAGTGAGAGACTGTAAAATAAACGTTTCTCAGCGGCAGCTCAAGTTGCGTAGTACTTCCTCTCGGGTAATCTCGATGCCTACTGACCATTTCTCCTGAACATTATAGAAGTTCTCTTGCCATTGAGTAGGAGGAATCACTGTTACAAACACGATGTTTCTTTTTTTATTATTGTTAAAATATTATTCCCCACAATGTTTATCAGTCGAAGCAAAATACATAACGAATTATTAAACAAAAAAATAATTATTAAAATTGAATTCTTTTTTATTTATACAAGAAGAAAAATAATCATTAAATTGGAATTAATTTTTTTAAACGTGAAAATAAAAATGTAATTAAACTATTTTGTTTAAAAATTATATGTTGGCATTCTAAAAATACTTATTTGATAAATAAGTACGTACAGAGAAATACACTCAAGAGCCAAAACATTATGACCACCCCTACATTTTCCAATGAACTCGCCCGGATGACGTGGAAGGCACGTGATCAGGTGGAAGGGGTATTTAACTGCTGCTGGAGAGTCTGAAGAATCATTCTTTCACTTACTTCTGTGTGTGATAGGAAAGGCTGCGAATCTAAGCGACTTTGATAGTGGGCAGATTGTAATGGCCCGAAGGCTCGGAACAAGTATTTCTGAAACTGCACTACTCGTGGGTTGTTCGCGATCTACAGTTGTAAGTACTTATGCAAAGTGGATGAATGACGGTGAAACCAGCAATAGACAACATGTTGTTGGACGTCCACACGCTGTCAAAGAAAAAGGTCGTCGGAGACTGTCTCGCATGGTGAAGCAAAACCGGAGCCTGACAGTGGCTCAGCTGACAGCCCAGTACAATACAGGGCCAAGTAGAATAATATCGGAGCACACTGTTCAGCGGACACTGTTGGATATGGGGCTACGCAGCAAACGGCCCACTCGTGTGCCTTTGCTGACCCAGCGTCATCGCCAACTGCACCTGCGCTGGGCCCGGGAACATCGTGACTGGTCCATGGATCAGTGGGAGAGAGTTGCCTGGTCAGATGAATCACGGTTTGTCATTCATCACGCCGATGGCCGTGTCAGGATACGCCGTTTTCCAGGCGAACAGTTGCTCCCTCAATGTACAGTAGGTCATACACAGGCCGGTGGTGGTGGTATTATACTTTGGGGGACGTTCTCTTGGGCGTCTCTGGGACCGTGGTTGTGGTAGAGCAGACCATGAATGCTACAGGGTATCTGAACATCATTACGGATCAGTTGCACCCTTACATGGCCTATGTTTTTCCAGCTGGAAATGGAATTTTCCAACAGGACAACGCCCCTTGTCACAAGGAATTGTGTTGGAGTGATTCCAGGATGTAAGAATGTAATGATGCTGAATTCCAGTTAATGTCCTGACCGCCTAACTCACCGGATCACAATCCGATAGAACACATTTGGGATGTCCTGGGACGGCAGCTCAGAGTTCAAAGACCACCAATTCGCAATATCTTGGATTTGCGTGACCGTTGCTTAAACATCTGGTACAATCTGTCTCCGGCCATCTACCAAGGACTTGTGGCATCCATGCCAAGGTGGGTTGAAGCTGTGTTGCACGCCAAAGGTGGGCCAACTCGTTATTGACAGGTGGTCATAATGTTTTGGCTCTTGAGTGTAGAGTAATGAAGCCACTTATAGTAAAAAAATTTCTTTATGATTAGTAGTCTTTAGTTTGAAAGCCAGATATATTTTAAATTGACATCCTTACTGTACTCTTGAGAAATTTTCATTAATCGATACTAATTTTTTTACCTACTGAATATAACAGAAATGTTGAAAAGTATACAAAATAATATAGCTATCATCATCTTTGGCGCAACAGTCTTATGGTGGGCCAAGGCCATCGGCCTACGGATAGATTTCCAGACAGAAGATGCGTTCCTTTTTACGAGGTAAATTTGTCAGCCCTAAGCCCAACAGCCATATTAGATCAGGACCTACTGTTTAAAGTGGATTCCAAACCACTACAAACGTCCAGAGTACAGCCTGGACTCGAACCAAACCTATGGCACCAAGTTCCAGAGCGCTAGTCACTCGGCCATAAAGGTCCTATTATAGTTATAGAATATTAAATTATTTTTCGATTACCTTATATAATAAGCAACAACTTTCTGATTATAAAGAAATGCAAAATATTTAAAAGTCAATTCTATAATATTTATAATATTAAGAGTAGTTACAATTTGTTAAACGTCAAAAGATAAACATTGTGAAATTTAATACTATTTGTAAACATACAAATTATCATTAATTTGTAAGCACCAAAATGATCATTAATTTGTAAGCACCAAAATCATCATTAATTTGTAAACATTAAAATCAGGACATTATCATATAAAAAAATGTTTATCTTAGTGACTAGAGCATAAAAGTCGCTAGAATAATGTAAAACCGTAATTGAAAATTACCTATTTTAAATTTACTTATATTTATTAAAATTAATTGAAAATTACTTGTTTTGAAATTACTTATTTTTATTAAAATTAATTGAAAATTACTTATTTTCAATAAATATTTTTCCGAATAAATATGTTAGTTTAATTTGATGAATTATTTTATGCAGAAGACAGGAAAAATAAACATTTAGCTATAAAAGTGGAAGTTTATAAAATATTGTTTTTTAATACTAGTTGAATTAATAACTGTTTTCAAAAATAATTTTTTATATATTCATTACATATATTAATCAATTTTTAAGATAGCTTACTGGAAAGTTTTATTTTTTAAAAAACTTAATACAAGTCAAAAAAACTCTTTTTCACACTAATGTACAAATAAATTTAAAATTGCTGATTTATACAAGTTGTTTTTAATTCATTCATAAATCAACAATGACGTGAGATAAATTTTTAAAAATAATTTAAAAATGTCAAATATACCCCTTATTTCTCCAAAAAATTTAAATATAAATATATTTTTCATGTAAAAAATAATAAATGTATAAGGAGAAAAAAAACAAAATTTCCTTTCAAATTAAAGAATTTATTTTGTAAATGTCATATCCGAGAACTAACTTTATTGACTCAAGGTCTAGGACAAGTCTGGTGATTTAAAATGAATTCAGAAGACATATTTTTCTAGCCGATTATTCATGAATTTTTGCTAAACAGATTTAAAACAAACAGAATATTTTCATAAGTTTTAAAATTTTTTTTTGTAAAATTAACATAAACATATTTTTTCATAATTTCTACGAACACATTAATAAAGCAATAGTTTACTGACTTCAAAAAGTCGCAGAACCTAATGAACTAATGCGACTAATTTATTTGCATTCCAAATTGAATTTCTTCATAAAAAATTAATAAGTAAAATATTTATATTAAAAAAACAGAAGCTAAAGAAAAATTAATGTATTTTAATGAGAATCAGAATTTACGATACATATTTGCCAATTAAATTCCTATTTAAAATTTATTTATTAAAGTGTATTTCTAAAAAAAATTATAAAAAGAAGTGTCGGTAAATTTACATTTTAATGAATACTTGTATATGAGATAAATGAATTATTTCTGCTTATAAATTACTTTTTTTCACATGTAATTTTCAACCACTAGAGTCTCCAGGTAATCTGCATTTAACATTTGCATTTGGTAATCTGCATTACAGATTTTAATAATTATAAGTTATTTAATATATTTGTGTAAGGTGATCAGAACGCAGAAATAATAGCTTATTCATTTTCTGTGATTAGGTCTTATCATTTATAGCAAAACAAATTATCATTCCTGCAGGATGATTTTTTATTAAAATATAAAAAACGATTTTATTTTAATAGATTTATTAATTTATTATTATTTTTGTTTAATACTGACAAATTTCGAGACAGAAGATGGCTTCTTTTTACGGGGTAGAATTGTCATCCATACACTAATCATTCTACAAACACATTGGATCAGGACCTACGGTTTAAAGCGGATTTCGAACCACTGCACATATCTATGACACCACCGAGACATTTTATAAATAATGCACCATTTATAAGCTGTCCTGCATGGGAATGACATATCCCCATGACTTTGGGCACACATTTTTACATTAGTACAAATGCCATATTTATGTTGATATCAAAATATCAAAAAAGACAGGTCTTATCATTTATAGTAAAACACATAAACACATTACCCTCCCTGCAGGGTGAATTTTATAAAAATACCAATAAAGATTTTTATTTTAATAAATTTAGTAATTTATTATTATTTTTATTTTAATAAAGTTTTTATTTATTTATTAATTATTTTATAATAACTAACTTACTAATTAATTATCTGGTACTATAGCCCATGTTGAGGCAAGGTCGTCTCCTGCCTCGAATTTTGCCAGGCAGAATTCGAGACAGGTGATGTTTTTTTACAGGGTAGGGTTGTCAGACCTACACACAACCCTCTGCAGTCACATTAGACCGGGACTTGCGTTTTAAAGTGGATTCCGAACCATTACAAACTTCCATGACACCGCCGGGACATTTTATAATAATGCACCACTTATAAGCTGTCCCTGCATAGGAATGAAATATCTCCTTGAATTTGGAGACAAATTTTCACATCAGTACAAATGCCGTATTTATGTTGATTTCAAACCATCGTAAAAAACGTATAGCATAAAAAGAAAATGTGTACAAGGAAAAATTTAAAGTGTTTGTTACTAAGATTGCTCTTTTATAAATGTTTAAATTCATTGAATTTCAGTGAGCATGAATTATGAAAGGAACAATGCTTTGCTTTCTTAAATGTAAAATAGTAAACGATTAATGTCAATATGCAAATTCAAATCAAGGTTAAATAAGCTCCTTATTTTAAGATTTGGATACTTTTTAAGACTCAAACAATTTCGTATTTCATAAGTTTAAATTTTTTAAATGAAATTTTTAAAATATGTAAATAATTTGTTTTTTGTCACTGAATGTACATTCGGAAATGTAAGGAATGGTTAATGCAGTGGATCCCAAACTATTTGTGCTATAGCCCCCTTTTCAGAAAAAAATTGACCTCTGTAAATCTACTTTTATTAAGCGTACAAACAGTAATAGATCTTAAATAAAATACAATTTGTACATAATATGTAAATAAAAGTTGTTCAAACCTTATACATTGGATATCATCATTTGGACTTTAAAGGACATGGTACATAATATCGTTTTTTGAACAAATCTTTACATGTAAATAAGGGCCCTGATGGTTGAGTGACTAGCCTTCTGGCGCTCAGTGCCACAGGTTTCGACTTCAAGTCCAGGTGGTGCCCTGGATGTTTGCAGTGATTCGGAATCCCCTTTAAGCCGTAAGGTCTGGCCTATTATGACTGTAGAACGTTTCGCGTAGGACTGACAACACTAACCCTTAAAAAGAAAAATATCTCCTTTCTTGAAATCTGCCAATAGGCAGACGGCCTTTGCCTACTATGGGGCAGTTGCGCCACTTATGATGATCATCATCGTATTATTACCACAAAATAATATCTAAGTAACCATCGAGATCTGAAACAATGTATTTTATCTCCTTAAAGTATTTCTATAGTTTATTTTTTATATTGATTTTCAACCTAGCTACAAACGCTTTTTCGTTCTAGGATCAAAATCCCTACCCTCTTTAAATTGAAATTTTTCTCACAAAGAAAAAAAAAACTGCAGCAACATTCATTTTGTTTATCGACTCAATCTCCTGAGTTAACTTAACGGATTCTTTCAGAATTAAAAAGAAAATGAAGAAAAGACAGCACTAAAAAATAAAGACGCATGAACTGTTTAAATTGCCCTCAAGATACTAACTAAATGTGCATCCAGAGAACAGGAATTTTTCTTGGAAGCTGCCCCACTTCCGCCATTTTTTTTTCTCCAACCGCCATCTTTTTTTCCCATGCCAACTTCGAATGAACGAGAAAGAACTTTCAGGTGCTTTGGAATCATGAAATATTCATTGTGCCGGGCGATCTTTAAAACGAAAATCTTTATTACATTTTTCTTAAGCCCTGGAATACAAGCCATGATGATAATAGTCTGAAAAGCTTGAAAATGAAAGCGAGATTTTTAGAACATTTTTCTTTTTCAGCTTTTTCTTATGTTTCTGACTCGGAAAGTAAAATTCGCTAAATATCCCACACTTTTTAATTCTGATGTCATGCAAATTTGGCTGCTATTTATGCCATAGCAAAAAAAGGTTTATGGTGTGCCGTTCTTCTTTTTTTAGAAAAGTGCATGATAGCATATGTTTACATTTGTCTGGTTGCATTTTTATATACATAAATTTTACACACAATTTGAAAATAAAAATGAGCAGAAATTTTAATGCTTTATTATGGACTATTATATCGTAGTATGGAGTCATAGTAATATATTATATCGTTTATGGAGTATTATACCGTAGTATGGAGTCGTAGTAGTATATTATATCGTTTATGGAGTATTATACCGTAGTATGGAGTCGTAGTAGTATATTATATCGTTTATGGAATATTATACCGTAGTATGGAGTCGTAGTAGTATATTATATCGTTTATGGAATATTATACCGTAGTATAGAGTCGTAGTAGTATATTATATCGTTTATGGAGTATTATACCGTAGTATGGAGTCATAGTAGTATATTATATCGTTTATGGAATATTATACCGTAGTATGGAGTCGTAGTAGTATATTATATCGTTTATGGAGTATTATACCGTAGTATGGAGTCGAAGTAGTATATTATATCGTTTATGGAGTATTATACCGTAGTATGGAGTCGCAGTAGTATATTATATCGTTTATGGAGTATTATACCGTAGTATGGAGTCGCAGTAGTATATTATATCGTTTATGGAGTATTATAACGTAGTATGGAGTCGTAGTAGTATATTATATCGTTTATGAAGTATTATACCGTAGTATGGAGTCGTAGTAGTATATTATGTAGTTTATGGAGTATTATACCGTAGTATGGAGTCGTAGTAGTATATTATATCATTTACGGAGTATTATACCGTAGTATGGAGTCGTAGTAGTATATTATATCATTTATGGAGTATTATATCGTAGCATTGGGCGTAGGTCTGACATCCCAACCCCGTAAAAAGTCAACTTCACGGAGCCAAGTCAAACTTCTACCTACGGGTGCTCCATCACAACAGAACTGGGATAAGAAATAACATGTACATATTTTTGTTGATGTAAACTGAATATTATTAGCTGGTACAACTGGCTATTATCTGCTAGAACCCTTTTAAATGGCGTAAGTCTGCCATTCATTTCTTGTTAAAACCTATCGGTTATAACATGCATTTTGTGTTTTACTTGGAAAATAATGTTACATAATATATATGAAGTATGGACGAATAGTTCTAAATTTTATTATACCATTATAATTTAACCGTTTCTTTATTTTTACTAAACGCCTCCAAAATATACACGAGGCTATCATCATCCCCTCCCCTTGATCGTTACACTGTCCCTTATGGAGCGGCATCGCCCATTTGGGAACCTGTGGTTTAAAACAATAAAATGGTATTAATTCAAATGAAGCTGATTTTTGCAAAAGAAGGACCATAAACAAGCTTGATTGGTCTGTAAGATTCATTTATTAAACAGTCTTAATACACTCTCGGCAAATGACTGCTCTGAATTCAAATACAGAGCAGTGATTTAGCAATTCCTCCATACCAATTTGTTTCCATTTCCTTTTTATAAGAAATACCAGCGAGCTCATGAATTCATTTAGTAAAACTCAGAGATAGATTAACATTTATATATCATATAGTTTGTTATCATTAATATTTGACTTGGCTCCGTGACGCTGAGGAAGGAGGGCAGTATCTCCCGGCAGGACATTTAGGGGGAACTACACCGCATTTGCATATGGTATAGAAGAAAACCCGGAAAATTCCAACCAAGCTACTACCGTGGCAAGATGCTGAACATCACGAAAGCCATCGAATATCCTCGTTTTTTGAAACAGTGTCTACAACAAAGTCGCCAGCGGATTGAACCTCAACGCTAATGCTCACCAGCAACGCGCCTTGCCATTGAGCCAAGAGTCAGGTACAAAATATGATTAGTAAGAGTTCTAATATATTTCAGCTTTTACAATTCTGTATTGGAACATAAAATATTTAAAAGTTATTTTTTTATATTATAGTCAAAACAACATTCCAAATGCTACTTAATGAAGCAAAATATAATTTCTTTAAGTGTTCTTGATAAAAAAATAAGAAAGTATTTCACTCAATTCAATTTTCCACAGCAATTAATCTCAAACTAATACCGAACAACTAGAAAACCTACACAATCCAGCCTGCTGGCCATTAAAACATCGACTATTGGTCGCTATTCAATAGAGAGCCCGCTTTAATTGCGTGGAAATGGCGATGTAGAGTTGAGTCCAGCATTTTAGTGTCTCGAGTAATGTCATTTAAGGGCAAACAACGTCGGTGGGTCAACGAATGGTAAAATAAGCTCTGATCGAAACGCGAGCCGGAATACGGCACCGAGTAGGCTCTTGTGTTTGACAGTTTAGCGATTTAGAGTGGAGCAGAGAATTGGGATTTGTGGCAGAGAGCAGAAATACCTGTCATAATGTTTGAACCAGTATGCTTATTATTTGAAGTACTACATTATGACACAAATTTCGAGGTAGATCCATAATTGTTTGGTTTTGGTGATTGGGTCTCATCGCATTGGAGAGTGGATTTACGAGATACGGTTACAGCCACATTCATTAATATGCAAAGAGAGTTTATGCTACGCGTGTTGCATTATGCTGCAAAATGCAAGTTTAATCTGTAGATTATTAAATCGTATTGAATGGAAATGGTATACCGAATTGGATTTGTTGGTTGACATGTCAATAAAGTATGATGAAACCTCATGCTTGCCGAGTTGTAACGAACAAATATATGTTGGTTTGGTTTGTCACTCGACAGTTATCTTGTGAAAACGAGGGCTAAATAGATTTTTAAATACAGTTTAAAGTGGATTCCGTCAAACTAACAACCATTCAGGCCACCGACAGGATTCGAACCTGAATGCATATATAGGAGAAGAAAGATTCGATTCCTGCTGTTAGCATGAATTGTAATTCCTATTTACGACTAATAAAATTCATGAAAGTTCTTTTATGTGTTACTTATTACACTGGGCAGACAGCAAAATCTAGAGCCAGTCCAAGAATAGGGGGTCATGGAAGAAGGGAAAGGAGGGCGACAGCTTCTGTTGTGATGGAGCACTGGTAAGTACAAGTCTGACTTGAAGTGACGCTGAAGAAGGAGGGCAATACCTTCCGGGAGCACTTTCAGTGGGAACTACTACGCATTTGCTATTCATATGGGATAAAACGCGGAAATCATCCACTAGGTAGTCCGACTATTTTCGCAAGATGCTGAACATCACAAAAGCCATCGAGTAGTCTACGACAAAGACGTCAGCGGATTGAACTTCCGGTTTATTGATCACCAGTGGCGAGAGTTACCACTACCGCACTAGTAGGGTTCAAAACATCTTGATCTGTAAAATATCTAATATATTATAGCCTTTACAATTCTAACTAATTTTAACTGTTCTAAAACATTTAAAAGTATCTTATAATAGCTATATTATAGTCAAAACCATATTACAAATGCAATTTAATAAAGCAAAATATAAAATCTTTACGTTTCCTTATAAAATATAAGAAAATATTTAGCCCAATTGAATTGTCCACAACAATTAACCTCAAATTAATACGCAACAATTGGAAAACCTACACAATCCAGCATGATTGGCCATTAAAACATCAACTATCGGTTGCTATTCAATAAAGAGCCCGCTTTAATTGCGCGGAAATGGCGATATGACAGTTGAACTATGTCCAGCATTTTAGTGTCTCGAATAATGTCATTTCAAGGGCAAACAACGTCGGTCAACGAATGGACTCGGTAAAATAAGCTCTGATCGAAACTGGAGCAGGAATACACCGAGTAGTATCTTGTGTTTGACAGTTTAGCGATTGAGAGTGGAGCAGAGAATTGGGATTTGAGGCAGAGAGCAGAAATACCTATCATAATGTTGAACCAGAGTACTTATTATTTGAAGTGCAGTATGACATAGATTTCGAGGTAGATCTGTGATTGTTTGGTTTCGGTGATTGGGTCTCATCGTGTTGGAGAGTGGATTTTTCGAGATACGGTTACAGCCACATTCATTAATATGCAAAGAGAGTTTATGACACGAGTTTTGCATTATGCTGCAAAATGCAAGTTTAATCTGTAGATTATTAAAGCGTATTGAATGGAGATGATATACTGAATTGGATTTGTTGGTTTCTTTGTGTTTGGACTTTTCAGCAAAGTAAGATCAAGTCTTATTTGTGTCCAATTGTAACGTACGTGTGAATGTATATATAATAGAAAGAAGATTCGATTCTTGTTGTTAGCGTGCATTACAATTCCTATTTATGATTAATAAAATTTCGGTTGTGTTCGGTTGTGTATTTCTTATTCCACTTGGTAGACAGCAACATTTGGACCAAGTCCTAAAATCCGTGAGGCCAAGGAAGGAGGGAAAAAGGGGGCAGTTTCTGTTGAGAGGGATCACCCGTTGGTAGAAGTCTGACATGGCTCCATGACACTGAAGAAAGAAAGCAATGCCTCCCTGAATGACTTTTAGGGGGAACTGTCCCACATTTACGTATCGTATGGGAGAAAATCCGGAAAATTCCAGCATGTGACTACCGATGAAAGATGCTGAACATCACGCACGCCATCGAAACTCCTCGTTTTTGAAACAGTGTCTATAACGATGTCGCCTAAGGATTGAACCTCCGCCTGCACGTTGCCACTGAGCCCCGAGTCGCGCTCAAAATATCTAGTTAAGTAAAAGATCTAATATATTATAGCCTTTACTATTCTATATTAAAGCATAAAACATTTAAAAGTATTTTATAATAGCGATATTAGAGTCAAAACAATACTCCAAATGCAGTTTAATGAAGCAAAAAAAATTATTTAAGTTCTCTTATAAAAAAATACCCCAATTTATTTTTCAAAATTATTCAAATTTATTTTTATTTTCAAAATTATTTATTTTAAATTTACCAAAAATTGTATTTTTCACAGCAATTAACCTCAAACTATTGGATTAACCCTAAACAATTGGAACACCTACACAATAGAGCATGATTGACCATTAAAACATCAACTATCGGTTGCTATTGAATAGAGAGCCCGCTTTAATTGTGTGGAAATGGCGATATGGAGTTGAACTATGTCCAGCATTTTAGTGTCTCGAGTAATGCCATTTAAGGGCAAACAATGTCGGTGGGTCGACGAATGGACGCGGTAAAATAAGCTCTGATCGAAAGGCGAGCAGGAATACGCAAAGTAGTCTCTTGTGTTTGACAGTTTAGCGATTTAGAGTGGAGCAGAGAATTGGGATTTGAGGCAGAGAGCAGAAGTACCTGTCATAATGTTTGAATCAGTATGCTTATTATTTGAAGTACTACATTATGATACAGATGTGGAGGTAGATCCATAATTGTTTGGTTTCGGTGATTGGGTCTCGTCGTTTTGGAGAGTGGATTTACGAGATACGGTTACAGCCACATTCATAAATATGCAAAGAGAGTTTATGCTACGCGTGTTGCATTATGCTTTAAAATGCAAGTTTAATTTAAAGATTATTAAAGCATATTGAATGGAGATGATACACTGAATTGGATTTATTGGTTTCTTTTGATTGGACTTCGCAGCAATCTTCGCAAGTAAGATCAAGTCTCATTCTTTCTCCAGTTTTAACGCACATGTAAATGTATATATGAGAGGAGGTAAACACGATTCCTAATGTTAGCGTGCATTGTAATTCCTATTTATGATTAATAAAATTCATCAAAGTTTTAAAGTGTGTTATTTATCCCACTTGGTAGCCAGCAACATCTAAAAGTCCAAGAACCCTTATAGTCCCACGGAAGGAGGGAAAGGGGAGGTGTCAGCTTCTGTTTTGATGGTATACTCGTAGGTAGAAGTCTGATTTGGCTCATTATCATTGAAGAATGAGAGAAGTGCCTTCCTGGAAGACCTTTAGAGGAATTACCACGCATTTGCGTATTGATGGGGAGAAAATCCAGAAAACTTCCACCAGGTAGTCCGAATAACGAGGCAAGATGCTTTACATCACAAACGCGATCGAGTCTGCTCGTTTTCTGAAACAGTGTCTACAACAAAGCCACCAGCAGATTGAACCTCAACCCTAATGATCAACAGCGGTGCACGTTGCCACTAAGCCCCGAGTCGCGCTCAAAATATCTAGATAAGTAAAAGATCAAATATATTATATCAATTACAATTCTATATTAAAGCATAAAACATTTAAAAGTATTTTATAATAACAATATTATTGTCAAAACAATATACCAAACGTAATTTAATGAAGTAAAATACAGATTCTTTTTTTTTCCTTATAAAAAGTAAGAATATATTTTGCCCAATTGAATTTTCCAAAGCAATTACCTCAAACTAATATCCAGTAACTGGAAAACCTATACAATCCAGCATGATTGGCCATTAAAATATCAACTATCGGTTACTATTGAATAGATACACCGCTTTAATTGCCTGGAAATGGTGATAGAGAGTTAAATTATGCCCAGCATTGTAGTGTCTCGAGTAATGCCATTTCAAGGCAAACAACGTCCACGAATGGACGCGGTAAAATAAGCTCTGATCGAGACGCGAGCAGGAATACACCGAGTAGTCTCTTGTGTTTGATAGTTTAGCGATTTAGAGTGGAGCAGAGAATTGGGATTTGAGGCAGAGAGAAGAAATACGTGTCATAATGTTGAATCAGTGTGCTTATCATTTCAAGTACAGTATGACATGGATTTTGGAGGTAGATCTGTAATTGTTTGGTTTCGGTGATTGTGTGTCATCGCGTTGGAGAGTGGATTTACGAGATACGGTTACACCCACATTCATTAATATGTAAAGAGAGTTTATGCTACGCGTGTTACATTGTGCTGCAAAATGCAAGTTTAATCTAGAGATTATTAAAGTGTATTGAATGGCAATGATACACCGAATTGGATTTATTGTATTTGTGTGTGGACTTTTCAACAAAATAAGATCCAGCTTTGTTCTTGTCCATTTGTAACGCACATGTAAATGTATATATGAGGGATGTAAGATTCGATTCCTGTTGTTAGCATGCCTTGCAATATATATTTATGATTAATAAAATTCTTTAAAGTTGTGTTGTGTGTTTCTTATCCCACTTAGTAGATAGCAACATCTAGACCTAGTCCAAGAAGCCAACGATTAGCATTTCTGAGGAACTGAGCGCTTTTTAAAGGAGATATAGCTACATATAGGACAAATGATATGACACTGTGTAATAGTTGGCCTATAGACTCTCACCCGGAGAGGAAGTATATTTCGGGCATCCTGTGCGTACCTGAGTAACTTTATTTTCGGCTTATCCGTGGAATCTTTCCCCGAATCTATAATTATATGTCCGTAAATGGGTAAAATATTGTACCTGTGTGGTGTTTGTGTGCGTGCAAATAAAGCTGTGTGTTCTCCAACCTGCTTCTGAAGTCTCAACCCAACCACACCCTATTACAATCAAGTTGATCCAACTCACAACATTAAAAATTTAATTTCTAAATTTTGTAAATAATTAATACACATTAGAACTTTGATTAATTTGATTAATCAAATATTATAATATCAAATATGATAATATTTTAATTAGAACTTCATCAAATATTATGCTTTTTTATTTAATAAAAATACCTTTTAATTTTTAAATACTAACCACTCTAATTCATAGTTTATAAATTTATCTAATTATTTTACTTGTTCATTTATTTATTTCTGATAGTTTTCGTAAAAAAAAAAATTAATTAAATTTTTAAATAAAAATTTACTTATTTGAAGAATAAAATACGCACATTAAAAATAATTTTTTTTTTTTTGAAATTTATTCATTAAAATTTTATAAAGTCAATTTATGATAATTTTTCGTAAACCAAACTATTTTTCAAAAAAATGCAATAAATATTTTTTCAGTAAGAAAATCTAATTAAATGTATAAGAAATTTAATTAAAAAATTAAAAATATAAAGCAAACGAATTAAAATATTTTGTTATTAACTTTCTGCTTTTCAATCCCATGCACACGACATCAGCGCTATCTCGTATTTGGAAAAAAAAAATCTTTAATAATTACAAAAAAGTAATTATTAAAGATTTTTTTTCCACATAACATAAATTTAATTTTATTTTATTACTGTCTCATAATTGAAATTTCCGTAAATATCTCGAACGCATTTCATGATAGTATCATATAAATTTATCTCTTCATTGTTGACGAAACTAGAAAATCAACTGCATAAAAAAATTAAAATTCCTTTTTTTTTTTCATAACTGTATTTAGTATTTAATGGTTTTTAACAGCATTCCCCAAAAAAATGATATAAAATTGCAATTATGTTTTTAATTCTGAAAACAAATTTTATATTATCTAAACACAAATGTTGCATTTAAAATTGTCAAAGTTAATTGTCAATCCTTACCACTATAAAACTTTTAATCAGATATTTAGAAAAAAAAATATTATATACTAGTTTAATCAAGCTTGCAATAAACAAGTAATATAAAAAATATTTTTTTAAAGTCAATTCCTATCTTATTCACTATATTGCAGAAAGTCCTTTATAAATAATTTTCATTCATTTTTTTTAGTTTATCGGGCCGCCATCTATTGGTAGATGTATGCAACTTAAATCTAAAAAAAACTAAAATTAATTAATTAAATTTAATTACTGAATTAATATTTGAAAACACTGTATTAACATCCAGTGTCATCCACTACAAGTTAAAAAAATGTATTTGAACTTGAGTGGATGAATAAAAAGTATTTTATGAACGATTGACAATTTGAGAGAGTGAGCTAATAGAAGGAATTGAAAAACCCGCTTTCCCTCATGGAAAAATTTCAAGTTAAAAGTTAATTAATTAAGTTAAGTAAGTTAGTAGTTAGTTCCCTTCGCACCATTTCCAATAACATATATATATATATATATCTAAATATATATGTATGTATGCATGTATGTGTGTGTGGACGTTAAACTGTAGGTCTCGGTCTAATGGCCGATAAACTAGCCCTTTGGGGCTCGGTGCCCCAGGTTTCGGGTTCGTCTCCCGGCGGTATCATGGATGTTTATAGTGGTTCGGAATCAACTTTAAACCGTAGGTCTTGGTCTAATATGAGAGTAGAGCTTTGGGCGTAGGGCTGACAGCTCTACCCGTAAAAAGAAAACATGTCTTATCTCAAAATCTGCCAGCAAGCACACGGCCTAGGCCCACCATAGGGGTCTTGGCGCCAATGATGATTATGATGACGATTTAATCTCACTATTGAAAGCGGTGATGTTTATGTGCACCTCCATCGGGAATTAAACCCTTGCCCTATTGCAACAGTGCACATTATTAATTATTCTGGAATTCGGAACACATACATTAAATGAATATTTAAATAAAAAAATTACTTTTCTTTTCTTTAACCTGCTTCTATTTTTGTTTTGTATATACTGGTTAATATTTCAAAGTATTTCTTAACAGCTGCTTGAAATAAAAATTTTCATGTACATAAAAAATTGTTTAGTATTTAATAATCTAGGAGCCTTTTTATAAATTCCAGCAAATAGCGTCGAGTTTGCTTGCTATATATTAGTGTTAAAGATTTCCAATTAGTTTTAGCGTCAACTAATCGTTTTATCAGTAGTACTCTAATTATTATTAAATGCGCCTCTTAGAAAACGAAGAATTTTTTAAAACAAGATACATTAGAAGTGATACCACCCCTAGAAGGCGATAGAGCAGCTCTTGGTGTAAAGTTTTAATTTATTCATTGCTCACAGAGAACCAACTCTGTGTTAATTGAATTAGCGTTGCATTCTTGGAGAGAAGTGTGTGCAGAATTCATTTGGAGAAAGATCCTAATTAAAACTGTTTTCCTAATAACACGGACATTCCTGAGTTAATCCATATAAATAGCATGCGAAGGCGATGTTTTCAATAAAACATATTTTCTCTCCATTATCGCTCAAGGCTTTAGTATCCGAATATTTTTACTGTTGTTGTTACGAAGCAGTTGATAAAATGGAGTTGGAAAAAGTATTTTATCTAAATTGTATTGCCACGTTAATTACGCCCCGATCTAATTAGCCCAAAGTGTGCTCAAAATGACAGTAGAGCGACAGAAACCACTACGCCGATTCTGTGAGAAAGCTCACTGATTCGAATACGCTAACAGCATCATTTCTTTCACTGCTTTCATAAACGAGGACACCAGATGGCGAATGTGACAATATGTGTAAAAAAACCTCCCTCAGATAGTAAAGTTACCTGGTGGAAGTTTTCCGGGTTTTCTTCTGGGACTGGAAAAATGTTTCCGGAAGATAGTGTCTCCACCAAGCACCAATCAGTTGGCAATTCGTGGCATACCTCAGTGAAGCATAAGATCTACCGTTGCTTAGTAAATATAATTCCTCTGTTTAAATTCACGGAGCATGATGACCGAGTGACTAGCAGTCTGGAGCTCGGTGCCGAATCCCGGGGATGCCATGGATGTTTGTAGTGTTTCAGAATCCACTTTAAACTGTAGGTTCTAGTCTATTATAGCTGTGGATCCTTGGGTGTAGGGCAGGCGATCTTACCCCGTAAAAATAAAACATCTGATGTTTCGGAATCGGCCAATAGGCAGACAGCCTTGGAGCACCATGGGGCTGTTGCGCCACTGATGATGATAATGATTTAAACTCCCTTTCGAATGCAGTGATGTTTATGTGCACCTCCATCGGGAATTAAACCCTTGTCCTATTGCATGCTTGATAGCGCACATTATCAATTATTCAGGAATTCAGAATATATAAACGAAACGAAAGTTTAAATGTGAAAATTATTTATCTTTTCATGAACTTGCTTTCGTTTTTGATTTGTATATACCGTTTTATTTTTCAACATATTACTTGACAAATAATTTAGTTAATTAGTTTAATAATTTAGGAGATCTTTTTATAAATTGAAACAAATAGCGTCAAGTTTGCTTACTATAAATTAGTGTTATAGATTACCAATTAGTTTTAGCGTCAACTAATCGTTTTATCAGTAGTACTCTAATTATTATTAAATGCGCCTCTTAGAAAACGAAGAAGTGTTTTTTAAAACAAGATACATTAGAAATGATACCACCCCTAGAAGGCGATAAAGCAGCTCTTGGTGTAAATTTTTAATTTATTCATTGCTCACAGAGAACCGACTCTCCGGTAATTGAATTAACGTTGCATTCTTGGAGAGAAGTGTGTGCAGAATTCATTTGGAGAAAGATCCTAATTAAAATTGTTTTCCTAATAACACGGACATTCCTGAGTTAATCCATACAAATAGCATGCGAAGGCGATGTTTTCAATAAAACATATTTTCTCCCAGTTATCGCTCAAGGCTTAGTAGTATCTGAATATTTTTACTGTTTGTTACGAAGCATTTGATAAAATGGAGTTGGAAAAAGTATTTTATCTAAATTGCATTAGTTTTATAAATTCCTACTCCTATCCTCCAAAAAGGGAGTGTTCAGTGTTATTTTCCCTTAAGTGATATTCATTTAATTAATTTGCTTGATTGGTGGTAATTGATTGTTAAGTCTTTATATTTTGTTGTTGTTGGATATGTTAGTGATTTTATAATTTTTATCAATGCATAGAATATACAGTAAAAAAAGCATTCGAAGGATGTATCATCATCATCTGTGGCGTAACAGCCCCATAGTGGGCCAAAGTCGTCTGCCTACTGGCAGACTTCGAGACAGGAGATGTGTCCTTTTTACGATTTAGGGTTGTAAGCCCATAGGGTTGTCCCCATATTAGACCGGGACCTGCGGTTTAAAGTGGAATCCTGACCTCTACAAATATCCATCACCCCGCAGGCACTCGAACCTGAATCCTGTGTCACCGAACGCTATAGCGCTCTCTGCCATCAGGCCCCCGATGAATATGTAGTAAAAAATATTTTATAATCTCTTTTATTTTTCAGTTCCTTCTATTAGCTCACATTCTCCCTATATATATCTTGTTCAACTTTCCAATCGTTAATAAAATAGTTTTGATTCATCCACTCAAGTTCAAATACATTTTTTTTGAACTTGTAGTGGATGACACTGGATGTTAATACAGTTTTTTCAAATATTAATTCAGTAATTAAATTTAATTAATTAATTTTAGTTTCTTTTTAGATTTAAGTTGCATATATCTACTAATAGATGGCGCCAGATAAACTTAAAAAAATGAATGAAAAATATTTATAAAGGACTTCCTGCAATATAGGGAAAAAAAAAGTAGGAATTGACTTTTTTTATTTTACTTGTTTTTTGTCTTACTGTTAATATGACGCCAACAATCAATCAAGCCCAACTCGTGGATCAGTGGCAAGGCGCACCGCTGGTGAGCATTAGGGCTGAGGTCCAATACGCTGGCGGCTTGGTTGTCAGGGCCGGATTTAGATGAAAAGAAGCCCTAGGCTTTTCCACTTATGAGACCCTTTCACCTCCCATTTTTAAGTTTGTAAATTACATGAGAGATAATAAAATACACCATTACTGTGATTTATATCAATATGTTAAATGAAACATGTTGTGACTGGTACTAATCTTAAAAAATGTGGCACGGATAATAAATAAAATAAAAAGTCGACAACACTTATTTGGACATTTATTCTCACATCCTATATAGTACTTGTGACAATAACTCATCAAACAAAACACACGACATTCACAAAGAAACAAAATTCAAATAATAAAAATCTTTGACTACGAAAATAAAATATGCAATAAATTATTTTATAAATTATCATAGGCATATCAATATTTGTCATAGCAATCAGTAAACGTATGAACTCTACTTTGGTGCAATCTAGTATATACAAACGAACAGACGCAATAAGCCGAACGCGTGGATCTTAACCAATGCATTTTTATGTTTGTTTATTCGTCATATGTGTAGATTTTTTCCTTATTTTCGATTCAGTGTTTTAGCGTTTACTGTTTTTAGAATAGTGTAATTTAATTTTACTAACGATTTGAATGTAGACCATTGAATGTAGAATCTTGAGGCCCTTAGGCAGAAGCCTACTTAGCCTATAGGAAAATCCGGCCCTGTTGGTTGTAGATGCTGTTTCATAAAACGAGGAGGGCGTTTGGGATGTTCAGCATCTTGCCTCATGATTCGGATTACCTGGTGGAAGTTTTCCCGGGTTTCATCTCATAAGATATGCAAATGCAGGGTAGTTCCCAATAAACGTCCTCCCGGAAAGTCCTTTCTCCTTCTTCAGCGTCACTGCCAAGTCAGACTTCTACCTACAAGTGTTTCATGACAACAGAATCTGTCGCTGCCCACTTTTATAAATCTGTAACTCTTTTATTATAATGAATACTTTAATAAATTATAAACCTACTTTTGGAAATATTAAATGATTTCTAACGATGAGAATAATAAAAAAAAAAAAAAACAAAAAAGAACAACATGACAATAAAAATGGAGCTTAAATAAATGCGTCCGACAACTGTCTAAGTGTTTGCCAGATGCATTAGAAAAAAATCATTCTTTAAATTGTTATCCATTAGTATTCTTAAAGATCTTATGAAGAATACTAATAAATTGGTAACAATTCGAATTTTCGAAGAGCAATTTGAATTTTCAAAATTCATCAAAAATTTTAAATATATCCTTAAACGTCTTCGTCTCGCGTCTAACAACAGACACAGGATAACTTGAACAAATTGAAGACGCAACTTTTGAAATGCTACACTATAGATTTATCCCGCTTGGGTTCCAAACCATTTACACACATCCATACCACCGTCAGAATTTGGACTTGAAAGCCTGTGGTACAAAAGGCCAGAGCGCTAAGCCAATTGGCCATCAGGCCTCCATTATTTACAGCGGTATTTGATTTAATGAGATGTGATATCTTTCTTTAGAGGCACTCGCTGCCGGTTATGGGTTCGAATCCCGGCTGTGCCATGGATGTTTGTAGTGGTTCAAAATCTACTTTAAAGCTTAAATCCCTATCTAATACGACTGTAAATAATTGGGCGTAGGGCTGATAACCCTACCCCGTAAAAAGAAAACATCTACTCTCTAGAAATCTGGCAGCAGTTAGATGGTCTTGACCCAGTGTGGGGCTGTTGTGCCACTGATGATGATTATGATGATGATAACTTTCTTGGAGCATCTTTGGCTAATAATATGCAGATGGAATTGCCCATTAATATAATGAAAATGATAAAACAACAATTCTTTAAATTGTTATCATTCATTATTTTTCTAAAAGATATTAATTTTCAAAATTCATCAAAAAAGATTTTAAATATAAGTATCCTTAAAAATTGTTAACTTTTTCGCGTCACGTCTAACTAACAGATACAGGATAACTTGAACAAATGTGAAGACGCAACTTTTGAAAGGCTACACTATAGATTTATCCCGCTCGGCCCATTAATTTCTTTGCTTACACGAAACAATTAATAATATCCCTAATTACCAGGCTTGCTGATCCAAAAAACATGGAGACTTTTATTTGTCCTGCAACCCCGTAGAGCATCCATCTTTGGGGAGTCTCCGCCTGATGATTGCTCCCAGGACAGCATTTTTACACGGAGGTCAATTTGAGGCGGTCATTAATCACAAAAATCAGCAGCTGCTGACGTTCGCAACTATTATCTTTGGGATCCTTTATGGATTTCCTCCTTCCTTATTTTTTTTCTTTCTATTCCGCCTTATTTCGCCGATGCGCGTTCCCTAATCCGGATTAAGGATACCAAACAGAGAAATAAAAAGTGCAGATTACGCAGCGAGGCGTAAAAAATGCTTTCTTAGCAGCGTCTTAATAGTTCAATTGAATGTTTTGTTTCTGCAATGATTGGATGGCATTTTTTTTTTTAAAAAGAGGTATTTATTGTATACTTTAAAAAATTATGTGATATTTAGATTTTAAATTGATATTTATAATAATATTTTCAAAAGACAATGATAAAACTAGATTTTACATTTGCTAAATTCTTCGTATTGTTGAATTATGGTCAAGCCCCTGTATATTTTGAATTGGTCAGGGCTTTCTAATGCTTCAGAATGTATGCAAAAAAGATTAATGTTTCAACTGATAACAATTTACATGGCGTGGCATATATATATGTCTATGAAATTAATTCTAGATGTAAATTAAAGTTAAAAATAAAATAATTTATGAATTGATTGTAAGCATAAATTTAAGTCTCATCTCCAGTTATGATGCATTTCAACTTGTCCTGATAGTCAGAAAGCATTGTTTATACACTTCAACGCGACGATGTTTTTCCAAAAAATTCAGTGTTTTCGGTGCCTATCGAGATTTGACGCATTTGAGGTCCCAAACATCTTTTAGAATGGAATTGACCGATTCTTTTGAAATTCCAACATCATCAACAAAGGTCTCTTATTGTAAATCGACGTTTTGCAAGCACCAAATCTTTAATTTTTTGGACGTGAGCTTCGTCGGTTGGAGGTGGATGGTCGACCAGAGGGCTCTTCGTCTTCAACGCGTTCTCTGCCTTCTTTGAACTGTTTATACCACTTGTAAACATTTCTTTCCAATATAGTTTGCTCGACGAAGGACAACACTCTATACGTTTCCGCCCGCGAATATTCATATAGCAAACAAAATTTAATGCAAGTTTTTTGCTCAATTTATTCTGACATTTCAAAAATCGCCGAAATTATTTTTAGCGTCTCACAAAGTCAAGTGTAACTCAAACACAATGAATATTTTGAAGTGAAATGCCCCACAGATGTTTAGGACAGTGCCAACAACCTAAAAAAGAAAAAGCTCGCGACATATGCTCGCGACATTTGAATTGAAAATTGGTTTTATTTTTGAGGCACAATAGATTTAATTTTCTAAAAATAACTCTTTAAGGTTTTATTACGTTTAAAATAGTTAATTTAATCATCATTTAACATTATATATTAAAATTCCGTTGGTGAAATAAAAGATAAAATATATCTCACGCCAGCTATTTAAAGTTTGTGAGTTAATGAATATGAACTATATTCCTTGTACAAAGTGTTCTCAATAGCTCATCCAGTTAAAGACATAATATATGCAAGGCAAAACTCGATTTAAGCCTCTAATTATTCAACATATTAAATTCTGTGTGCAAATGTGAAGTTGTACTTAAATAATAATAGAATAAAAAGAAAACATTTTATGGGCAGGTATTTTTTTATAATAGAAAAAAGGAAAAATAATGTGTTAACACTTTTGCTTAATTATCATTATCATTATTAATCTTTATTAGCTTATTATTTATATGTTTTGAAAAAACACAAAATATTCTGCAATTGTAAGTAGCTTGCAAAATTTTTTATTAAAATAATTTTATAAAAGAAACTTTTTAAATTCATAAAAACAATACCATCCTCATAGTTTAAAAAAAAAGCCGAGTGATTATCAAAATGCTTACAAATTCTAATGTTAACAGGGAATTACATAATTATTTAAAACAAAAAATGGTAAATACAAAGCATTCTTAAATATAGTAAAAAAAATATCATGTCCGCGTATTACCTTAATACGTTCAAGGCATCAAAGACTCTAATAAGCCTTATTACATATTATTCCAGCTCTTAAGAGTGCTCTGTGCATTCCACTTGCTGTAATTGGAAGAAAAAACTCCAAAATATAAAACAAACTCCCTTTTTTTTTACTGGTAAAATACTGCTTCAGGTGATAAAAGGACTTTTGACTTTTAATAAGCTTTATTATGCACGATTCTTAAGGTAAAAGAAGTTTTGTTATAGACTGCACTCAACTTCAAGAGGGGAATGATAATACTTCCTTCTAATTAAAAGTACTCTCAGACGATTTTCTTTAGGCCGTCGTACCTAGAAGTGAAAGCTCTGCACCCGTCACAGCTTCCCTGCAACCCC
The DNA here is from genome assembly GCA_021605075.1 of Caerostris darwini. NCBI lineage: Eukaryota > Metazoa > Arthropoda > Arachnida > Araneae > Araneidae > Caerostris > Caerostris darwini. The sequence continues at coordinate 81,435 of BPLQ01006169.1, forward strand.
ACTCGTCGAACATTTATTAGTCTCTTCACCCGCAAAAAGGTTCTTCGTCTGTTTTTGAATGCTGGCCATTTGTCTTGAATGAAAAACTGCTGCTTCTCAAATATATCAAAGGATTACTTTTCTGCTTCTTTTGTTCATATCTGATTGATATTCGTCCAAACAAATCCAGGACATTATTATTTTATTCTGATTGAAACGTATTGTTTAGCTTTATCACATTTCACTTCAATCTTTTAAAGAAGTAATAAAATAATATATACACATATCAATCCCCTTTTAAGAAAAGTTTTAAGGAATTGCATATATACACATACGGGGCCTGAATGGCCGAGTGGCTAGCGCTCTGGCGCTCGGTACCACAGGTTTCGGGTTCGAGTCCCGGCGGTACCATGGATATGTGTAGTGGTTCGGGATCCACTTTAAATCGTAGGTCCCGGTCTAATATGATCGTAGAGCGTTGCGGGGACATTGTTACACCGCGTCCGTGGCTTATCTTACAGTTACACGCGCCCCCTGGGTAATGCAAAGTGAGAACATCTGTGCAGCGCTTGCCTTAAGGCATCCAAGACGTCCATGTCTGTTTGCCAGCTGCATTGGCAAAAAAAAAATATATATACATACATATGCGGGTTTAAAAAGTCAGAATTGCTTTCTTTTGACCAAAGTTTGTATTTTTAATCACTTTTTGTCAATTTTAAAATGATAATACTTACTGGTATGAATAGATTTTCAAAAGGCCTGATAGCCGTGGGACTAGAGCTCTGGCTGTCGGATTCACAGGTTTCGGGGCCGAGTCCTGATTGTTCCATGGATGTTTGCTGTCGTCCGGAATCCACTTTAAGCCTTAGGTCCCGCCCTAATATGACTGTAAAGCATTGGGCGTAGGGCTGACAATTCTACCCCGTAAAAAGTCAGCGTTCACGGAGCCAAGTCAAATTTCTACCTACGGGTGCTCCATCATACTAGAAGCTGCACTCCCTTTCTCTCCTTCCATGACACTACACGGGTTCTTGGACTTAGTCTAGACGTTGCTGTCTACCAAGTGGGATAAGGAACAACAACAAACTTTGACGTAAAGTGATCATTGAAACAGGTTTATGATCTTATTAATAACATTTCCTTCATGTATTGGCTGCGGTTATCAAACCTACGCATATTTAAGTGACTATTAAAGCAGGTCTATGTTATTGCAAAAACCTGTATTTCATGATTAACATCACTATCTTTAAAAGGGTTTTAAGATTTATAATATTATGAATATGCTGATCATAATGATCTTTAGTTTTTTTATTATTCTAATGAAATGAAGATGCTTACACATGATACAGGAAACCTTAAACATGAAGACATCATCATCATTGGATCAACAGCCCAGTGTGGTCCAAGGTCATCTACCTATTGGTAGATTTAGAGACGAGAGATGTTTTTCTTTTTTTTTACGGGATAGAGTTGTCAGCTCTACGCCCAACAGTCATATGAGACCGGGATCTACGACTTAAAGTGGATTCCGAACCACTAGAAACATCCATGGCACCGCCGGGACCGCACCCTGTGATACCGAGGCTCTAGCCACTCGCCCATTCAGGCCCCAAACATGACGACATAGGAAACATTTTTAAAGATAATAACCATGAATTAAGCAAATTTTAAAAGCATTTACAATTCTAAATTGGACAGACAGAAATATATGACTGCTACGGACGTTTTTTGGAGCGAAAAATTGAAACATAATTATTATTGTGTTTACTATTATTCTTGCAAGTAAACAAAGATAATATAATAATAATGATACTAAGCGCACATTGTAAAAAAATATATATAGCACTAAAAATGAAATATTAAATATGTATAAATATAAACGAAAAAAAAAAAAAAAAAAAATGAAATCATTAAAAAATATTTATTTCACTAGTGCGATATTTGTTTCTATACTCTTTCACTTAGCCTTTGCATATCGATCTCCGTTTGGGTATTTGCACATTGTAATTGGTGTTGCGTCCGTTATGTTTGAGTGTGTTTTGTGTTTGATCAATTTCCTTTTCGAAAAAAAATCAATTCGCAGGTGTAAGTTGAACCCAAAGAATTAACAACTTTTTGTCCCAGATTTCTCAAATTGGAAAATTTCTCTTTTGTGACGTTATAAAAATCTATTTTTGATTGTGATGTTTGAAAAATGTGTTTTACTTCAATATTTCATTGCAAGTCAACCAATTCCATTTCGAGGTATTCTGGGGCCAAATTGATTTTCAACATCAAAGAGAGATGAATATATTTTAAAAATTGTGCTGTCTTTGTTGTACTAAATTACTGAATCGGCTTTCAAAAGCAGCTGTAAGTTTCCTTATTTCTTTTGCATATTTTATGTAATTGTTACATTTTGATTTCTTAAATTCGTTCAACAATGGAAAGTGGTGAACTTTATTACTTTTCAATTGCGATTCAAATAATAATAATTTCTTCTGAAAGGCTTCGATATGATTAAATGTATCGATTAGAAAGTTATCTTTTCCTTGCAATGAACTCATAACTGTAAACTCATAAATAAAACAGGCAATATCTGTTATATATTTGTAAGAATGGATGCACACATAATGTATTTTTTTAATACATTGGGTTTCACTACTTTGGCTATTGTAAAATAAATATATTTTGTAAAAAAGTGTGATAAAACTCATCGGCCGTAAAAATGTTCAAAGTGGGCCGCCGGGTGCCCCCCCGATTTAAACCGTAGGTTAAAAAACTGGTCTAAAAAAACCAGTCTATATAAACCGAACTAATTACCCTAAAATGTGCAAAAAGTGAACGTGGAGCGACAAATCAAATCACAAAAAAATCAGTAAATAAATCCAAAAACAAATTCCTGATGGAGAACCATATTGAAAGGTGGGTTGCTTTCATTCATTAATATTTTTAATGTGGTATTAATCTATTTTAGATCAAAACTTTTTATGTATTTGCACGAAATGAATAAAATTTAATTTTTTTGCTAATATATAAAAGTTAAAAAGTAGAAAAAAATATTTATTGTTAAGCGATTAACCAAAACGTCTATTGAAAACCAATATTTTACAGGTACGCGAAATTCTTTATGGAAATGGACATTACATTTTGTACATGTTATCAGATCATCATTGGCGTATGAGCCACATGGTGGACCAAGGCCGCCTGCCTACTGGTAAAATTCGAGATTGGAGATGCTTACGCGATAGGGGTGCCAGCAGTCATATTATACCAGGGCTGACCATTTAAGGTAGATTCAGAACCACTACAAGCAACCAAATGACCCACCAGGACTCGAATCCGAAATCTGCGGCACCGAGCACTACTCACTCAGCCAATTGCTTTATAAAACTTTACTATTGGTACTAACATCTAAGAGAAAAAAAAATAAATAAATCTGCAAAATTGTCTAAAAAGGAATGTCTAAACTTTATAAAAATAATTATATTGCGGGAAACAAATATATAGTTTTTCGTAACTATGAAAGCTTCAACAAAACCACGCAGTAAAATAAATTTTAAACATTTATAATATAAAATAGTAAAATAATTTATGTTACTTTGCGTTTCCGTAAAGTTATTTTCAAATGATTAAGAGTTCTTTTTAAAAACAATTATTTCAATTTAAATTAGGTAAATATTTCAGTAATTTTTCACATAAATTGTTCTCACACAATACCATTCCTTAAATTACATCGAGAAAAAATAAAGAATCAAATCTGCAAAATTGTCTAAAAAAGGAATATCTAATATTTATAAAAAATTATATTGCAGGAACCAAATTTATAATTTCTCATAATCAAACTTCATTCATCAAAACCCCGTAGTAAAAATTTTTTTGAAATTTATAACAGAAAAAAAGGTTTATGTAATGTTGTGTTTTCGCAATGATTTAACCTCAAATGATTAAGAACTCTTTTTAAAAACAATTATTTTAATTTAATTAAATGAATATTTCAGTAATATTTCCCAAAAGTTATTCTCATACGATAGCATTCATTAAATTACATGGAGAAAAAATAAAGAAACAAATCTGCAAAATTTTCTAAAAAAGAATGTCTAATATTTGTAAAAAAATATACTTCACGAACCAAACATATAATTTTTCGTAGCCAAGAAAGCTTTATCAAACCATGCAGTAAATAAATCTTAAAAATTTATAACAGAAAATAAAAAAAAAGTTTATATAATGTTGCTTTTATAAAAATATATAATGTTTAACATTACTCTGAAATAATTAAAAAATATTTGTAATAACAATTATTTTAAGTTAGTTAAATATTTCACATAAATTATTCTCGCACAATACTATTCCTTAAATTACATCGAGATAAAGTTACACCTATAATTTCTCTAGATGAGCTAAATTAATTAATCAATCCATACATTAGCCTGAGTGAGACATAGACATCCATACTAATCCAGGGAATAATGGTCTCGAATCGAGCCATAGACATTCGAGGAAATTACTCTCTCCCGTCAGAATCCTCGCGTTTTCTCTTATTGCATTGTCAATGCCACGACATGATGCGTAGGTCTGGTAAGTAATTATCCAGCTGTCTATTTCATTTCCATTTCGTATCCGGATATCGGATTTAGACATTGTATAGTATTATACAATACGTTGAGCTGAATTTACTGGAATGAAGCAGAAAAATATATCCGAGCAAATCCTTGACATTTCAGGAACATACATGTGAAAGAGTAATTTCTGCCACAAACCGGTTTTCATAGGAAGGGGAAGAGATTTGAGTGAAGTAATTGGAAAACAATGCTGCAATAGATTGGGTTAAGTCATTTAACTAACGTGTCAAATTTTACTAAATGAAATATGTCGCTTATCTGCCAAATTCTAATGCTCACTTAATAATTATCGTTTGTATAATGATACTTTACGTTAAACTTGTTTCGATTATTTTTAAAGAAGGAATTGCTGTATTGTGTACCTTCAAAAAAATTAAAAAAAAAAAAAAGATTCTTAACGCATTTAATGCTAAAATTCTGGTATTTATAGTGCTATTTTACGTTAAACTTGTTTATATTATTTTTAAAAAGGGATTCCTGTATTCTGCGTGAAATACATTAAAAATTATTTTTAAAAATTATGTCGAAATAGAGATATCCAAAGAGACATCTCTTCAGGTAAATGGGTCTACATTAAGCTCCTTTACAACAGTTTTTCTTTATATGAATCAATATTTCTTTCATTTTTTTCTAATGCAGCTGGCACAAACTTGACAGCCTTGTATGTCTTAAGGAGAGCGCTGCACTGACGTTACTCACTATGCACCACCCAGGAGGTGCGGGTAGCTTGAAGATAAGCTACGGACGCGGAGTAACATTACCTCCACAACTCTCTACGATCATGTTTGACTGGGACCTATGATTTAAAGTGATTCCGAACCACTACAGACATCCATGGCGCCGCCGGGACTCGAATCCTAAACCTGTGGCACCAAGGGCCAGAGAGCTAGTCACCCGGCCATAAGGTCCCCATGTACATGTTATAGTTTGGTAAAAAAAAAAAATAGCGTTATAAAACTTTACTACTGGTATTGGCATCTATGAAAAAAAATAAAGAAATAAATCTGTAAAATTGCCTAAAAATGAATGTTTAATCTTTATAAAAAATTATATTGAGAGAACAAAATATGTATTTTCTCATAACCAGGAAAGCTTCATCATAAACAAGCTGAAGTTTATGTAATGTTGCATTTTCGCAACGATAGTCTGAGGTTATTAAGTGTCTTTTTAAAAACTATTATTTTAATTTAATTAAATAAATATTTCAGTAATAATTCACATAAATTGTTCTCGCACGATACCATTCCTTAAATTACATCGAGATAAAGTTACATCCATTATTTCTCTAAATAACATAAATTAATCAATGTATGCATTAGCCTGAATGAAACATAGACAGCCATACTAATCCTGGGAATAATGGTCTCGAATCGACCCATAGACATTCGAGGAAATTACTCTCTCCAGCCAGAATCCTCACGTTTTCTCTTCTTACTTGTCAATGCCACGACATGATGTGCAGGTCTGCTAAGTAATTGTCAAGCTGTCTGTTTCATTTCCATTTCGTATCGGATTTAGACTTTGTATAGTAGTATACAATTCGTTGAGCTGAAGTTATTGGAATGCAGCAGAAAAATAAACTGGAGCAAATCCTTGACATTTCAGGAACATACATGTGAAAGAGTAATTTTGGCCACAAGGTTTGCATAGGAAACCATAGGAAGGGTAAGAGATTTAACTGGAGTAATTGGGAAACAATGTGGCAATAGAATGAGTTAAGTCATTTAACTAACGTGTCAAATTTTACTAAATGAAATATGTCGCTTTTCTGCCAAATTCAAATGCTCACTTATTGTTATAATTATGGTATACATATATATATATATATATATAATGATATTTTGTGTTAAACATGGTTCTAGTATTTTTTAAAAAAGGGAAAATTCTTGTGTACTGTATTAAATACTTTTCAAAATTTACATAAAAATTAAAAAAAAAAATGATGGCGATATAACGTTAGAGCAAAGAAATCTCTCTCCAAGATTAAAGCTAGGGCCGGATATGCGTGTGGTATTAATTCAGTGTTGTTTGTGGATACAAACTAAAGTATTTCTCAAAATAAAAACGCGACGTTTAGCTGTCATATTTATTAAAATTGCAAAGATCGCACTGCACAACTGCAATATATAACACACAAAACCTAATTATACAGCAAATATTTACAAAATAATCTTAAAAGCACGTTCGTTTAAGGGTCTTTGTACCCTTTTTACTTCCTGGAACTCTTCACTCGACTCCGCACACTACCTTTTCCCTTTTCCCCTCTCCCATTATCGGTTCCAAAAGCTAACGGGCTAAAAAAACAAACATGCAATGCCCAAAGTCTTAAGTAAGGGTCAACCCATCCTCGAAAGAAAGATCTATTAATTTCGAGTTCAAGGTTATAGCTTTTTGTGGCAATGCATGACAATCCTCCTTTCATATAACATTTTCTTCTTTATGTGAATCAATAATTATTTTCTCATTGTCTATTTCCAATATTTACTTTGAAAGTTTTTTTATTACAAAGTAATGAAATATAAATTATTTTATTAGCGTACTGAGAAGAAAAAGGTCTCGCCGATATGAAAAAGATTAAAGAATTAAATTATTTTCTGAATTGAGAAGTTTTGAAATAGCTCATCATAAATTGATGATATAGAATTGATTTTCTAACGTATAATACTTTTTAAACCACAGTATTCAACAATGCAGTTAGTTAAGGGAACATATTACGTATAATTCGTCTAATACTATTATTATTTTTTAAATAAAAATATCACAAATTTAATTACATTCTTCCTGTTATTACTAAACCTATCATGACCTTTTAGTATTCGAGACTTAGCTCATTTCAAAGGAAAAAATCGGATAATCCACATAAAAATAATATCATTTTGATGTCGTTAATCAAATAGTAAAAATGTATAATCAGTGGTATTTACCAAGAAAAATAAGCAAATAATGATAACGTATGCAGCTAGAGTCCATGTAGGTTAACGTTCGAACATGGTGCCAGCATCCATTGCAGCATCTAGTATCAGAAACAAATTAACTCGATAGCGAGTGTAGCAATATATATAATCTTCTCCATCGATGTTCAAGTTACCCGATGAGAGAAATCTTAAGTTTTCTTTCATGCAAAACGCAAATGTGGGGAAAGAACCCCTGAAAGATCTCTGAGAAGGAAATGCTTTTCAATTACCGCCCATCAGTACGATATTTGTGGTATAGAAGAACGAAGCTCTACAATGTATAACAACTACTGTAGAAGATACATATATAGCAATATAACAACTACTGTACTAAATGTACTATGGAAGAGGGACTTATTTTGTACAATTGATTTAGAAATAAGGGAATCATAAATATTTTTTTTAATCAAATGTATAGAATAAAAATAAAAATATAGGTTTCTTACTTGTCTTAATTTATATACAAAATTCGGAACCTTGTTTATTTTTAGTATCTATTTTATTTATAAAATGTGTAAGAACAATTTTTCAAACAAATGTTTTGATTACCAACTGCTTTTACTTTTATCATGAAAAGACAAATTTTTTAGAACAACAAAATAATTACAGATATTTAACCGTTATGTATACATTCTTATTTTTTTCTTGTTAGTATGGTTACAAAGAGGCAAGAACAGAAAAATTAATAAAAGTAATAAGTTAAATAAATTATTTTTCGTAATTTTTAGCAAGAATTTTCGAAACTGAATAATAAATTCAGATGGAAAAAACTGAACTTCTAAATGTCACAGTTTTTAATTTATTCTAGACTATACATACATAGATGTCTCCATTTTTATATAAACAAATTAACGATTACGATTTGAAGATGACGAATTATTTTAAATACTGCATTAAAAAAAAGGAAATTTGTGCTGGAGTCACTGAAATGATTAAGTTAGCAAAATAACAAACTGGAAATGACACATGGAACAGTCAACTTGTAATGCGAAGCAAGTCTGTTTGTGACAGTAGAAAAAATAGTTAACCATTTAATTATACAGACTTGCAGATAAATTTTAAGTTTGATAAGAACTCGAGAATTAAAAGAATAACGTGTAGTTTATGATTAGTTTGGAAATTACTCTTCAAAATTTTATTTCTTTACAAACAGTTCTGACAACAGCTTGATGCTTAAACGATAGAAACTCACTAATGACTAAATTCCATGGATCACAATATTTGCTTTTGCTGTGAAATAATTAATTTAATAAAATAAATATTGCTTAGTATTTTAAACTTTCTATGGATACAGTAAGAAATGTATTTCTTCTAGTTTAAGCATTTTCTATTAAAGTTGAAAATATACCTTATTTTGAATAAATGTTTTTTAACAGTAGTTTTAATTTTTTTAGACAAATATTTTGGAAAATATTTAATTACTCGTTGTTAGAAATCCGAGTAATCCGGACCTAAGTCCTCCTCCATTAAAATGGGCTGCCTGATGGCCAATTGGCTAGCGCTCTGGCCTTTGGTACCACAGGCTTCATGTTCGAATCAGGGCAGTGGCATGGATGTTTGGGAGTGGTTCGGAATCTACGTTGAGCTATAGGTCCCTGCTTAATTAGCCTAAAGTGTGCACAAAATTACCGTAGAGGGACAAACCAAACCATTCCAATATCATGCACAGTGTGTTCGATCAATACCACATAAACTTGGAAGGTGAGAATTCTTACTCGATGTACATAAACGTTACCAAAAAAAAAGTCATAACTCTTGTAATACATAGTTTTAGAGAAAAGCTAGCAAGAAAAGGTATGGCATCACATCTGATGCACCGAAAATTAGCTTTATTAGAAATAGGAACAGCGCTAACTGCATCTTGTATGGGTTTTACTTGAAAAAATGCTCAAAATGACCGCCTTACATATCAAACATGTATGCGCGTGCCATAAAGTGACTAATGGCACACCAATCAATTTCATAATGTCCTATGAAGGCAACATACAGACAAATAATTAAGTCTCATTCTCTAGTTATAGTTAGTTAGTCTAGTTATTATTTAATATACCAATTTCTTTGGTTATTCCCATAGCATAGATATGGTAACACAACAGGTATTCCCATCTTTTTTAATGGCTGGTTATTCTGTGTGCAACACATTACACAAATACAACATGAAATTGTTAGTGTTCCATTAATCTGGAATCATAGCCAACATATTTCCGATAATTTAAAATTCATTTCTAATGTCAGGCTACAATATGCAATAAAATAAAAAGAACACAAAAAAATTTAAAAGCAACAACGAGAAACGAATGAAATCACATAGTGACATGTTTAGCCCATAAGGGCCCTAGCCTTCTAGTAGCGACCCTACATAGTAGAGGAAACAAGTTCAGGGCATGCGGGAAGGTGAGATGAATCCATGCTCTATCCCAGATTGCACAGCATGCATTTTGGGCTTTAAAATATATTCATTCGGAAAAGGTGATTGGCCAAACAATAATGGCCCATCAGGAGTCTCAAAGGGGTAAGTGCTTTAAACCTATGCTGATCAGAATTAAAGAATTAAAGAAAGAATTGATTGTTGAGTTCAGCCTCTATTCCCTTAATATATAGTACTACATAGAGTACTACTAGAGCATTCAATTTCCTGCTTAGTGAATGTGTAACCAACTCCGGATTTGGTTCTACTAGTCGCAGTATTGCATCCTCCTGTATTGATACAACAGTTGCGGATGACAATTGACATTCTGGATAGTGAATGACATGCTCTCTTGCAATCGCCATCGTCCTACATTTCCATTTCTTTAAATATAGATATAGTTCATGTTGAAAAATTCATTTAATGACGCTATATACAAACTATGTCAATAATTACGGCAAACAAAATGACCCGATGGCTATTGTTCATTTTCTTAACTAATCCGTACATACTACTGCTCCCAAAAAGTAAAATCAATTTTTTTCCCAAAACTCTTTATTTATTTTTCCAAATTTATTTCATCGCCTTCAAAATAATCCCTTCCGAACACAATGCACTTATGCCAACTATCTTTACAATTCTCAATGCATGCTAAAAAGTCACCGGCAGAGATGGTCTTCAAAACTAGCGGCGATTCACGTTGAATCTCTTCAATCGACTCAAAACGTGGTGTTTTGAGTTTAGGGAATAGCCAAAAGTCGCACGGTGTGAATACGGGCTGTGGAACAATATGAGTTTCATTTTTTGCGAAAAAGTCACGAAGAATCAATGAAGTGTGAGCTAGCGCATTCAGCGTTTTCGGTACCAATCGAGATTTGACGCGTTTGAGGCCCAAAATGAAAATGACCGATCCTTTTGAAATTCCAACATCGTCAACTAATTCTCTAACTGTAAATCGACGATTTGCAAGCACTAAATCTTTAATTCTTTGGACGTGAGCTTCGTCGGTTGAGGTTGATGGTCGACCAGAGGTCTCTTCGTCTTCAACGCGTTCTCTGTCTGCTTTGAATTGTTTTTACCACTTTTAAACATTTCCTTCCAATATAGGAATGCTCACCGAATGCCTTCTGCAACATTCTATATGTTTCCACAAACACAATTGAATGCAAGTTATTTGCACATTTAATTCATACATTAGAAAAATTACCTGAATCAGTTTTAGCGTCTCACAAAGCCAAGCAGGACTCAAATATAAATATTTTGACGTTAAATTTCACGCAGATGTCAAGGAGTTTGCCAGCAATCTAAAAAAAAAAAAAATTGAAATTACACAATCTCCGGGAATTTTAAATTGAAAATTGGTTTTACTTTTTGGACACAATTATATCCTCCATCTATCTGAAAATTTGTATCTGAAAACTGCCGACTTAGACTCGTGAAAGAGGAACCGTTTACTTTCACAAGAATTAAATATGTGTATTAATAGATGGCGCTGTAAGCGACATAACGAAAGTGAATTCGGCTTCCAGTGATATTTTGAATCGAAGTTACAACGTATTTGGCATGAGTTGAACATTAAACCAACTATAGTGTTCAATATGCTTGATTATTTCGGTTTTTTTTGACGGAAAAAATGACTTTCAAGTCATTCAACAGTTGTGTGACACTGTTAGTGGCCCATCCACCATGGCAAGGTCATACTAAATTGGATGGGAAAAATCGGTGGAACTTTTTTTGATGTCATACCGTTATCCATATCTTCAAGTATCCCCAGTTCAAATTTAAAATCATTGTGTCTAGTGGTTCTTTTTTTACAGAATTTTGAAAATGGAACTTTAATTGTAATCGCCCTGTATATTAGACCTTACTTTGAATAACTTAAATCAAAAATTGCATCGGTAAATGTTATTGGAAAATTTTTTGATTAGAAAAGTTGTTGTGGGTTAATAACAGCAGATAAATATGTCAAAATAGTTTTCATTTGAAAAATACTGAATTGTTCTAATACAGAACTTAAATTAACGTTGAGTAGAGTATTATTATATGAAATCATTATAACTATTTTAGAGCAACCCTTATAAAAGTCTTTCAAATATTTTCTCTTTATATAAATACTTAAGTAATATAATAACTTCCCGTTTACAAATACTTTTCGTAATTTTACTTAAGCACTTAATGCACGCATGTATTGTACACAGAAACTACTCTGAATGGTAATATAACTTTTAAAAGCCTTTTAAATAGAAGAAATACATGGCTCGCTAACCATAATGACTATACTATGCATTTTAATGATGTTAATTAACGCTATTTCTGTTTATATTGCTTAAGATTCTTAGAAAATTGCAGATAATTATAACTGCATTGCACCATACAAAGCTTAATGTCTTTCCCAGAATAATTTAGAGAGGAGATATTAGACTGGAGATAATATGAGAGCGGTGATACTTGAAATAAATTATTCGATTTATTTTGCTATAATTTTAGTGCAATTTCTTGAAAGCATTATTATTTATTTATGTAAAAGATAAATTTATCTGCCTATTTCTGCTTGCTAAAATTTAAAAAATATAACAGAAAAGGGAAACTTTTAAAAAATAATTACAAAATTTATTATTTTTTAATTAAATGAAAACCTTATTTTTACTATTCCCTCCCCCAGACGTATTCAATAACTTTTTATTGTTTAATAAAAGATTAAATATGGAATATAATGTTATAGCTCTTTATAGGTTTTTATTCGCATTGGGTTTCCTATTTTTATCTACAGAAAATGTTTTCATACTTATGCTTGCTACTTGGCACTATTTCCTACTTCACTTTTTGGTAGCCGTATAACTTGAGTCTATTGTTAGGACTTTAATATTTTATTTGTTTTTATCTTTAAACTAATTTTATTAGTTTTCGTCTGTACTCTAATATTATTTGTTTTTTAATCTAATAGCTATTTTTGTTTTTAATCTATTTTTTTTAATTAGATGTTTTACACTTACGACTGAGATAATTTGATAAAAGCCAACGGCCGTACCATGCTGAATATACCGGTTCTCGTTAGATCACCGAAGTTAAGCATCATTGGGTGCGGTCAGTACTTGGGTGGGTGATCACCTGGGAACACTGCGTGCCGTTGGCAAATTTGGGACCTGAATGGCCGAGTGTCTAGCGCTCTGGCGCTCGGTGCCACAGGTTTCGGGTTCGAATCCCGGCGGTGCCATGGATGTTTGTATAGTGGTTCGGAATCCACTTTAAGCCGTAGGTCCCGGTCTTCTATGACTGTAAGAGCGTCACGGAGCAAAAAGTCAGGCTTCTACCTACGGGTGCTCCATCACAACAGAAGCTGCTTCCTTCCTCTTCAATCATGAGTCCATATGGGCTCGTGGGCATGGCCAGCCAAGTGGGATAAGAAACAACAAAACAACAGACAACATAATTTGATAATTTTCATACTCGTTTGCTGAATTACATATAAAAGTTTGCTAGCAGGTCACTATTATCGAGACATATATATATAAGATTCTATAGTGCTTTAGAGATAATCTTTCAATAGGCCTTAAACAATTGAAACAATGTAATAAAGATGCTTTTTTTTCAGTAGATGCTTTATGTGCTACAAACATAAAGAGGTTGTTATATACTTAATTTTTAACAAAAAGGGAAATTTAAAATTCGTAACATACTTCTTGAAATAAATCTTACACTTTTATTCTAAAAAAAATGTTTGATGGCTCAATTCTTTCGAGGATCTTAAAATCAATCGATATCTATTTTCTTTCTTATTATATCCTATTTCATTCACATCTCTCAGAGTTGACTTTTTTGAAATAGAATCTCGAGGGAAAAAAAAGATTCTCTCAGCGAAGGTTTTTTCCAAATTCATGGCAAAATTGTTTCCTAAAACTCTTCATTCTGCCCTTAAAAAACCCAACTTGCAATAAGCTACATACCCAATTCATTACAAGGCTACTTAACATCCGTTGCCATGTTATTCACCTCATTTCTGGAAAACCGAAACCGGCTAATTAATTTATTTAAAAAGTAATGTTTTCATTGATCCGCAAGAAAACATTTTTGCATTCAATTAATGGTAGGTTACCTACCTCATTTGAATACTGATTATAGGTAAATGATCTAGTCAAAAAAGAAAATAAATAAAAATTGGCGTTTTCTCCATTCCTGATGGAACGGCGAGCTCTCCAAACACCTTTCAAAGAAGTAATTAAGGAATGATTATGACTCTTCGTATTTGAGGTCGCCATTATTGATTGCCACAATGGATTCTGTTGACCTTTCATTTTTAGTATTTCAACTATCATTCATTAGTGGACATCAGTGCTTGATTGGAGGGTAAGAAAAGGTTTAGAGGTTTTTCGTGACATGAGCGCCATATTGGGGAAATTTTGATATATCATTTTATTAAATTTTCTCTATAGACGGAATTGATTATTGAATTCTAGTTTTAATTCTAGTTAATCCAAAGAATGATATCATAACATGAAGGTCTCAAAATTGTATTAAATTTTTTTAGGAAATTCTACATCGTTAGCTAATTCATGGAAAAATTTAAAGAAATTCTCTTTAAAAACCGATACATATAATAAAACATGAAACTTTTTTTAAAAAGTCATATAATTTTTAGGAATGTTATCATTATTTGTTTAAAATACCAGATATTGTAATACTTTCAAATAAAATAAATTAAAAATATATTAATGCAGTGTGCAGGTTGTGGAGTTGGATTGTAATTGGGTGTAGCGGGATTGAGATTTGAGACACAGGTTGGAGATTTGGTTTGCTTTGTCGTTATACGGTCATCTCGGGCAGACTTTAGACTACTTATACATGGACCTACAGTTTAAAGTTGTTTCCGAACCACTCACAAACATACGTCACCGCGAGGATTCGAATCTGAAGTCTGTGGTACCAAAGGCCAACAGGCCGCACGCACAGGATGGAGAACTCACAGCTCATCAAAAAGATTTACATTACTTTTTTTTAAATTTAGCGGATGCTTTACGTGTTACAGACACAAAAAGGTTGCTATATACTTTATTTTTAATAAAAGGGAAATTCAAAATTCGTAAGGTACTTCTTGGAAAAATCTCTCACTTATATTCCACAAAAAAAATGTTGTTGATGGATCAATTCTTTCAAAGATCTTAAAATCAATCGATATCTATTTTTTTCTTCTTATATACTCTTTCTATCAAATCTCTCAAAGTTGACTTTTTCGAAATAGACTCTCGAGAAATCTTAAAAAAAAAAAAAGATTCTTGCAACGAAGATTTTTCTAGATTCGTGGCAACATTGTTTCCTAAAACTCTGCATTCATCCCGGAAAAAGCAGGGAAAAACCCAGCTTTAAATAAGCTACAGATATAATTAATTACGTGGCTACTTAACAGCCGTTGCCATGTTATTCGCCTCATTTCTGGAAAACCGAAACCGGCTAATTAATTTATTTAAAAAAGTAATGCTTTCTTTGATCCGCAAGAAAACATTTTTACATTCAATTAATGATAGTTTACCTACCTCATTTGAATACTGATTATAGGTAAATGATCTAGTCAAAAAAATAGAAAAATAAATATTGGCGTTTTCTCCATTCCTGATGGCACGGCGAGCACTCCAAACACCTTTTAAAGAAGTAATTAAGGAATGATTATGACTCTTCGCAATTGAGGTCGCCAGTATTGATTGCCACATTGGATTCTGTTGACCTTTCATTTTTAGTATTTCAACCAGCATTCATTAGTGGGCATCAGTGCTTGACTAGAAGTTAAGAAAAATGTTTAGATGTTTTTCGTGACATGAGCGTTATGTTGAGAAAATTTTGATTTATCGTTTTATCATTGTTATTTTCTATGTAATCAGAATTGATGATTGAACTCTAGTTTTAATTAATCCAGCAGACGATTACATTACATATGTTTCAAAATTTTTCTAATTTTTTTTTTTTTTGTAAATTCTATTTCCCTTTATGGAAAGAGTTTATAGAAATTCTTTTTAAAAACCAATACATATATTAAAAAAACGAAACTTTTCAAAAACGATTCATATATTTTTTAGAAATTTAATTTTTATTTCTTTAAAACCAGATTTGTTAGTTTGTTATACCAGATCTTGTAACTTCCAAATATAGTAATATAGCGTACAGGCTGGCGGCCGGTTAATCGCTTGACTGGTGCTAGGTACTACAGATTTCGAGTTCAATTTCCGGCGGCTGCATGGATGTTTGCAGTGGTTCGGAATCCGCTTAAAACCATAGGTCCAATTCTTATTTGGCTGTTGGGAGTAGGGCTGACATCCCTACCCTGTAAAAAGAAAACGTCTACTGTGTAGAAATCTACCAGCGAGTAGACGACCATGGCCTATCATGGGGCTCTTGCGCAATTATTGATGATGATTAGTAAAGACAATCAACATTTTTATGAAGAAATGTTCTGAGGAAATTGACCTTCATAATCATTTGATTCTGGTGGGCCAAGGCCGTTTGCCTATTGGCAGATTTTGAGATAGATGTTTTCTGTTTACGAGGTAGGGTTGCCAATCCTACGCCCAACTCTCTACAGTCATATTAGACCGTGACCTTATATATACTATTTTGAATAAAAAGTGAAATTCAAGATTCGTAAGGGACATCTTGGAATAAATCTTTCACTTCTATTCTAAAAAAAAGTTGTTTGCTTGATGGCTCAATTCTTTCAAGAATCTTAAAATCAATCAATATCTATTTTCTTTCTTCTTAGATCCTATTTTCTATCAAATCTCTCAGAATTTGACATTTTAGTAATAGAATCTCAAGAAATCAAATAAAAAAAAGATTTTTGCAGCGAAAGTTTTCTAGATTCGTAGCAACATTATTTCCTAAATATACATTCATTCATCCCTGAAAAAAACCCATCTTTAAATAAGCTACAGACCTAATTAATGGCGAGGCTACTTAACAGCAGGTGCCATGTTATTCGCCTCATTTCTGAAAAACCGAAACCGGCTAATTAATTTATTTAAAAAGTAATGTTTTCATTGATCCGCAAGAAAACATTTTTACATTCAATTAATGACAGTTTACCTACCTCACTTGAATACTGATTATAGGCAAATGATCTAGTCAAAAAAAGAAAAGGAAAAATTGGCGTTTTCTCCATTCCTGATGGCACGGCGAGCTCTCCAAACACCTTTTAAAGAAGTAATTAAGGAATGATTATGACTCTTCGTAATTGAGGTCGCCTTCTTGATTGCCACATTTGATTCTGTTGACCTTTCATTTTAGTATTTCAACCAGCATTCATTAGTGGCCATCAGTGCTTGATGGGAGGGTAAGAAAATTTTAGAGGTTTTTAGTGACGTGAACGTCACGTTGGGAAATTTTAAAAATAACGTTTTATTTTTTTTCTATATAAGGTATAAGGATCATTTACCTATAATCAGTATTCAAATGAGGTAGGTAAACTATCATTAATTGAATGTAAAAATGGAATCCTCTTGTGGATCAATGAAAACATTACTTTTTAAATAAATTAATTATCCGGTTTCGGGTTTTCCAGAAATGAGGCGAATAACATGGCACCTGCTGTTAAGTAGCCTCGTCATTAATTAGGTCTGTAGCTTATTTAAAGATGGGTTTTTTTCAGGGATGAATGAATGTATATTTAGGAAATAATGTTGCTACGAATCTAGAAAAATCTTCGCAGATAGAATATATATTTTTTTATTTCTAGAGATTCAATTTCGAAAAAGTCAAACTCTGAGAGATTTGATAGAAAGAGGATATAAGAAGAAAGATTTTAAGATCCTTGAAAGAATTGAGCCATCAGACAACATTTTTTTTGTGGAATAGAATTAAAAGACTTTTTCAAGAAGTACCTTACGAATTTTGAATTCTAACTTTTTATTAAAAATAAAGTATATATCAAACTTTTTATGTGTGTAAAATGTAACGTATCCAACTGAATTTAAAAAAAAAGTAATGTAAACAATTTTGCTAACCTGTGAATTCTCATCCAGTGTGTGCGGTTCGATGGCCAATTTGCTATCGCTCTGACCTTTGGTACCACAGGCTTCGGATTCGAATCCTGGCATTGGCATGGGTGTTTGAGATTGGTACGGAAAACATGTAAAACTGTAAGTCAATGTATAATGAGCCTAATGTGGGCACAAAATCACAAAATCATGGTTGAACGAAAAACCGAACCAATTCTCCAACCTGTGTCTCAAATCTCAACCCAGCTACACAGTTGCAATCCAACTCCACAACCTGCATACTGTGTTAATATATTTTTAATTTTTTTATTTGAAAATTTTGCAAGATCTGGTATTTTGAAACGAATAAAGATAAAATTACTAAAAAGTATATAACTTGTCCTTAAAAAGATTTTTTTTTTATTATATGTATCGATTTTTAAAAATAATTCTTATACATTTTTCTATGAAAGGACGTAGAATTTCCAAAAAGAAAATAATGAATAATTTTTTTTAAACCTTCATATAATATAATCTTCTGCTGGATTAATTAAAACTAGAATTTGATAATCAATTCTGCTTATATATAAAAAGATAAAATGATTTTTAAAATTTTCTGTAAATGGTGCTCATGTCATGAAAAATCACTAAACTTTTTCTTACCCTCTAATGAAGTACTGATGCTCACTAATGAATGCTGGTTGAAATACTAGAAATGAAAGGTCAACAGAATCAAATGTGGCAATCAATACTGGCGACCTCAATTACGAAGAGTCATAATCATTCCTTAATTACTTCTTTGAAAGGTGTCTGGAGAGCTCGCCGTGTCATCAGGAAGGGAGAACACGCTAATTTTCCTTTTTCAGACTAGATCATTTACCTATGATCAGTATTCAAATGAGGTAGGTAAACTATCATTCATTGAATGTAAAAATGTTCTCTTGTGGATCAATGAAAACATTGCTTTTTTAAATAAATTAATTAGCCGGTTTCGGTTTTCCAGAAATGAGGCGAATAACATGGCAACGGCTGTTAAGTAGCCACGTAATTAATTATATCTGTAGCTTATTTAAAGCTGGGTTTTTTCCCTGCTTTTTCCGGGATGAATGCAGTGTTTTAGGAAACAATGTTGCCACGAATCTAGAAAAATCTTCGCTGCGAGAATCTTTTTTTGATTTCTCGAGATTCTATTTCGAAAAAGTCAAACTTTAAGAGATTTGATAGAAAGAGAATATAAGAAGAAATAAAATAGATATCGATTGATTATAAGATCCTTGAAAAATTGGGCCATCAGAGCGCATTTCTTGTGTAATAAAAGTAAAAGATTTTCTCAAGAAGTACCTTACGAATTTTAAATTTCCCTTTTTATTAAAAAAAAGTATATATCAATCTTTTTATGTGTGTAACACAGAAAGTATCCACTGAATTTTTAAAAAAGTAATATAAATCTGTTTGTTAAGCTGTGAGTTCTCCAACCTGTGTATGCTACCTGATGACCAATTGGCTTGGATTCTGACCTTTGGTACCACTAGCCTCATTTTCGAATCCTGTCAGTGGCATGAATGTTTGTGAGTGGTTCGGAATACACGTTAAACTGTGGGACCCTGTATAAGTGTCCACAAAATGACAGTAGAAAGGAAAACCAAATCAAATCTCCAACCCATGTCTCATGTCTCAATCCAGCTACATCCAGTTACTATCCAATTCACAACTTGCACACTGCATTAATATATTTTTAATAATTTTTATTGGAAAGTGTTACAATATCTTTATTTTTAAACAAATAAAGATAAAATTTCTATAAATTACATGAATTGTTCTTAAAAAGTTTCGTTTTTTATTATATGTATCGATTTTTAAAAAGAATTCCTATAAATTTTTTCTATGAAAGGACAGAATTTAGCAAAAGAAAATAATGAATACATTTTTTTAAACCTTCTCGAAATGTAATCTTCAGCCGCATTAATTAATACTAGAGTTCAATAAACAATTCTGCTTATACAGTAAAAAAAAAAGTTAAAAAGATAGTTTAAAACTTTTCCAACATGGCGCTCACGTCACGAAAAAGCTCTAAACTTCTTACCCTCCAAGTAAGCACTGATACCCACTAATGAACGCTAGTTGAAATACTGAAAATGAAAGGTCAACAGAATCAAATGGGGCAATCAATAAAGGCGACCTTAATTACGAAGAGTCATAATCATTCCTTAATTACTTCTTTAAAAGGTGTTTGGAGAGCTCGCCGTGCCATCAGGAATGGAGAAAACGCAAATTTTTATTTTCTTTCTTTTTTTGACTAGATCATTTACCTATAATCAGTATTCAAATGAGGTAGGTAAACTACCATTAATTGAATGTAAAAATGTTTTCTTGTGGCTCAATGAAAACATTACTTTTTAAATAAATTAATTAGCCGGTTTCGGTTTTCCAGAAATGAGGCGAATAACATGGCAACGGCTGTTAAGTAGCTTCTTAATTAATTAGGTCTGTAGCTTATTTAAAGCTGGGTTTTTTCAGGGATGACTGAAGAGTTTTAGGAAACGATGTTGCAACGAATCTAGAAAAATCTTCTCTGCGAGAATCTTTTTTTTTTTATTTCTCGCGATTCTATTTCAAAAAAGTCTCACTCTGAGAGATTTGATAGAAAGAAGATATAAAAAGAAAGAAAATAGATATTGATTGATTTTAAGATCCTTGAAAGAATTGAGCCACCAGACAAAAAATGTTTTGTGGAATAGAAGTGAAAGACTTTCTCAAGTACCTTACGAATTTTAAATTTCCTTTTTACTAATAATAATGAACTACTGTGCTCCGAAACTAAGACCAGTTATTTTTTTCAATAACTCTTTATTTACTGCACAATGCACTTATGACAACTGTTTTTCCAATTCTCAATGCATGCTAAAGTCATCGGCAGGGATGGCCTTCAATGCGAGCGTTTACTCCCGTTGAATCTCTTCAATCGACTCAAAACGGTGTCCCTGGAGTGGTGGTTTGAGTTTAATGAATATCCAGAAGAATACGGTGATTGTGGAACGATATGGGTTTAATTTTTGGCTAAAAACTCCCGAAGAATCAGTGCAGTGTCAACTGGCGCTCAGTGTTTTCGTGTATAAGCAGCAAGGTCTCTAATTGTAAATCGACCGTTTGGAAGCGCCAAATCTTTAATTTTTGGACGTGATCTTCATAGGTTGAGGTGGATGGTCGTCCAGAGGGCTCTTCGTCTTCAACGCGTTCTGTGCCTTCTTTGAACTGTTTATAGCACTTCTAAATATTTCTTTCCAATATAGAAATGCTCACCGAATGCCTTCTGCAACATTTTATACGTTTCCGCAAATCAAATTTAATGCAAGTTCTTTGCTCAATTAATTCAGACATTTCAAAAATCACCGGAATCAGTTTAGCGTCTCACAAAGCCAAGCGTATCTCAAACACTAAGGAATATTTTGACGTCAAATTTCACAGAGATTTCTTGGACAGTGCCAACAACCCAAAAACAAACAAAAAATTGAAATTCCATAATTCCCGGGAATTTTAAATCGAAAATTGGTCTTACTTTTTGGATACAATTTTATATATCAAGGGTAGGAGGTATTTTTCTATTGAATTTTGAGTATTTCATTTGCATTTCACTTGGTATATTCGAAACAGATTTTCACAGTGTGCACCAAGGGGTACACTGCTACAGCAATGTATCATTTGGACGCTTGCACAGTTCTCACGAAATTAATTTTTGGTATACAGATTGATCATTTCCATCTCAGGTATAGAAGAGTTTGGCTCGTCATTGTTTTTAAGGTTCCAAACTACATGCCAACTACAAAGAAAGCTTACAACTTTCCGACTTAATAACAAAAAATAATACGCACTTCATAACAGTACTGACTAACAAAGTAACACGCACTTCATAACAGAAAATACAATGTAACTTTGCAACAACTATCTGAACATCTAGTAAGAAGTCACTTTTATTATCATGGTACCCATCTTTGTAAAGCCTATGCCTGTACAGAGGTCCACTGTTTCAATGGATAATTAATTGACACAAATAGGCACGCGAATGATAAGGCATCATCGTTTTAAAATTCTGTTTACTGTCACATGTATCTAACGTGACTATTAACCCCCCTTTAAAACGGGATATCTTTAATTTCAGATAATAGATTATATACATTACAAAACGTGTAATGAAATGCTTTACAATTTTTATTTATTAATGAAAAGAACAGAAGTGCACATGGGGAAATGAATAATTTATGTAGTTTTATATTTTTCTAAAGAACAAATTTGGTTGGGTATCTTTGGCGTTGATTTCAAACGAAAATAAAATTCTTGGCAGGATTTTTTAAAAAGTTACTCGTATTTTGATAATTACTATTGTTTTAAAAAGTTACTCATATTTTGATAATTACTATTGTTTTAAAAAGTTACTCGTACTTCGATAATTACTATTGTTTTAAGAACTACATTATTTTTTCGCTCGTCCACTACGTATTCATAATTCTGATTAATTGAAAGTTCATATGATTCAAATTATTATTGTGAAAGTGTTTGAACAGTTTCATCCAAGAGATTTCGGTTGAAGTCTTCTAAATGTTCCATTCAGTTCCTATTTGTGGTATGAGGAATACTCAAGAAATATTTCAGTAACTTGGTTACCATTATTAAACCCTTTTCAGTCAATGCATAGGTATTTGGGTTAAATTCATTGCCCAAATAGATATTTTGGTTACCCAAACAGATTACATTCACGTATCATAAGTGTTTTGGTTAAATTCACCTATTCAACTATTTCTGCTTCTTCAAAGGACTAAGTCCATTGCTCAAAACATTCTTTGCTTAATTTACAAAACTCAACTGCTGCATTTTTCGATATTCTGCTCTATAATAGACCCTTTCTTGCAAGCTTGAGCGAGGTTTGATTGACGAACTTGTGAATTTGCAGGCTTCAGACAGATTTATATATGTATGAACAGTTCATATCATTGCACTTACCATATACATATATACCAGAGCATACCGTTGCATATACCATATATATGTATACCAGTGCATACCGTTGCATATACCATATATATGTATATCAGTGCATACCGTTGCATATACCATATATATGTATACCAGTGCATACCGTTGCATATACCATATATATGTATACCAGTGCATACCGTTGCATATACCATATATATGTATACCAGTGCATACCGTTGCATATACCATATATATACCAGTGCATACCATTGCATATACCAACATTTCATTATCACTAATCATACCGTTGCATATACCATATATATGTATACCAGTTATCACGTTGCGTATACCATATATATGTATACCAGTGCATACCATTGCATATACCAACATTTCATTATCACTAATCATACCGTTGCATATACCATATATATGTATACCAGTGCATACCGTTGCATATACCAACATTTCATTATCCCTAATCATACTGTTGCATATACCATATGTATACCAGTGCATACCGTTGCATAACGTCGCATATACCAACATATCATTATCACCAATCTTCCTGGCTTTGTTACCGATTTTATGTTTCTTTTAAAGGTAATTAATGAGCACCTTTTTTGTTTGCAAAAATTATTAGCGTGGGTAGGTTTTTTGCTTAAAGCGGGGCATTTTCCCTTTCACGCTGTTAATAGTTACATTACATATGGAATTATCAGTGTGTTTACATATGATATCAGAAGGGGGAGCATATATTGGATTGTTGCTTTATGAATGATCATATTCTTCCAGCATATGGATCAATTAGTAGGGTGTAGTTAGATTCAAATCCTGCTACGACCCATGACTTGTAGATAGAAAGTCCATCGTTTTCTCATATAAATTCGGATTTATCTATCAGTGAAACTGATGCTTGATAAATTTTTGACAGACAGCTGCACTCAATAGACAATACCCCTTAAAGATATAATATATTTAAGTTGTGTCTAAATCATCACTTCTTTTGATAAACGAACGCGTCTACCATGTGATATCACACGAATTGGCACTATAATTTTATGTGGCATCACCTACACGTGCACATGGCTACCACAAATGAAATTTAGCAACGGAGTTTTGCCATGATTGCTACACATAAAGGTTCCATTCAGATATTAATCTTCTTGTTAGTCTAATTGGGTACGTTTAATACGATCAATATATTTGGAATTTTAATTATTTCCGTTTTATACTGTAAGAAATACATAAAATAAAGTTAGTTATATTATTATTTTTATCCTGATTGGTGCTTCTTGCTGTGCTTTACTCACTTTTCAAAAATGATTGTACCGTATGTCAATGGGAGAAGGCGAACTTGTTGAAATTATTTTAAAAATCTAAAAGAGTCAACTAGAAGCCAGAAGACTGACGTCTTTAAAAACTAGACTGACGTCTTTAAAAACTAGACTGACGTCTTTAAAAACTAGACTGACGACGTCTTTAGAAACTAGTTTTTAAAACTAGTAGAATCTTTAGAAACTTGTCAGTAGAAGCTACTGATTGACGTCTTCAGAAACTGGTTTTTAAAAGCTAGAAGACTCATTATGAGTGTTATTCGAGTCCGTAGCAAATCTTCAAGTTATAGGTGCTCACCGGGTACTGCTAAATTACTAACAGCGATGCAGCCTTTGCTCATGGTACAAGGATTAACTGCCTCTGTATTGCTAGCTGCATTAAAAAAAAAGGTTTTTTATAAAGTAGGACAGATTAAACGTGATACAGTGTAAAATTTTAAACAATATTTCAAATCAAATGGATAAAAATTACTGACATTAGCAACACACACCATACTTTAGAAACCGTAACTACCATAAACATACATTTCTATTCATTACCCTAGAAAATCTTTCTTTTTTTTTTTCTCTCGAAGACCCAGGATGAGTTCGAGTTGTTTCGACTCAAATTACCTCGCTATCAGACATCCGTATTCCATTACGCTGGGTAATCTTTTGCCCGATACTCGGAAGATAAAACGACATAAAAATGGTAGCAACACAGTCAGTATCGGTTCCTCCTGATGGTGATGAATGGATATTTAAAAATCTCCCCATCGATTTACGAATGCGAGGTTAAAAATGCTGACGGCAGTTTTGCGTGTTTCCCTGGAGAGATGGATGTTTTGTGTGCAGTGTTTTCAACGGATTTGCAAGGGTTGTAAGACGAATTGCTTACCAAGGGGGAGATTCGGTTTGTCTGAAACAGATGGGGTGCAGTGTTTGGGTTGTGAGTGATTGCTTTTTTCGTGATCATTGAGGTGATGGATTTTCGTGCGTGTTAAATTTAAAAGGGAATGGAAATGATACGACGTATAGCGTGTTTAATAAAATAAAAATTTCTTTTTGTTGCTTTTAGATAAATATTCAATTATAGTAAGGTGAAAAGCATGCATTGAAACAGCGATAAAGCATATTAAAACAGACTTTTTATTTTATTTGTAAAAATTGAATAAAACTCAATTGATATCAAAAAAAAAAACCGTTAAATAATTAATTTTTATCTTTTTTACAATTTATAAAGAAAACTGTTAGCGTATTAGAATATTTTTTAATTGAAATGTACTTATACTTTCAGAAATTGGTTGATAATATTAGTTGTTTTATTGACAATTTTAAAGGAGGAATTCCACTGTTATATGCCAATGAAATCCTTTTTGTAAGAGTATTTGCTTATCAGATGAATTCCATGGGGAATTAATACGCATTTGTATAATAAATGCAATAAAACTTTATTTATCTTTTTTTCTTTTCTCCACACCTCAGCCCCGTACCTAGGGGTATGTCGCCCCTACCAGTTAAAAATGTGAGGGTGAAATATTGTTAGACATTGTGCATACCACAAACAACCCACCGACGGGTGAAGGGTAGAACAGCGCCTTCCAGGAGTTACTGTCCCCATTTTCGTTTTGTATAGTAGAAAATACGGAAAAAATCCACTAGGCAGGTTGTTTTTTAAAGTAGAGTGTATTCTGCTGTGATTTACTGGCTTTTCAAAAGTGATTCTATTATATATCAATAGAGTAAATCAAAATTGCCTTAACTCGCCAGCTTCAGACGTCATATCTTTGAATTCGGACGTTATATCTTATCGTCATGTCTTGAAGTTTTCGGAACCTTTATATCTTAGTATTGTTATTTAATGTCTTATAATAAATGTTGCTTATAAATAAGGATACATTAGGTGCGACACAGTATAAAATTTGAAACCATATTTCAAATCAAATGGATAAAAATTACTGACATTAGCAACACACACTTTATTTTGGAAACCGTAACTACCATAAACAGACATTTCTATTTATTACCCCAGAAAATCTTTTTTTTTTTTTTTTTCTGTCTCAACGACCCTGGATGAGTTGGAGTTGTTTCGACTCAAATTACCTCCCTATCAGGCATCCGTATTCCATTACGCCGGGTAATCTTTTGCCCGATACTCGGAAGATAAAACGACATAAAAATGGTAGCAACACAGTCAGTATCGGTTCCTCCTGATGGTGATGAATGGATATTTAAAAATCTCCCCATCGATTCACGAATGCGAGGTTAAAAATGCTGACGGCAGTTTTGCGTGTTTCCCTGGAGAGATGGATGTTTTGTGTGCAGTGTTTTCAACGCATTCGCAAGGGTTGCAAGACGAATTGCTGCTTACAAGGGGGAGATTCGGTTTGTCTGAAACAGATGGGGTGCAGTGTTTGGGTTGTGAGTGATTGCTTTTTCGTGATCATTGAGGTGATGGATTTTCGTGCGTGTTAAATGTAAAAGAGAATGGAAATGATACGACGTGTAGCGTGTTCAATAAAATGTTTCTTTTTCTTATTTTTAGATATATATATTTAATTATAGTAAGTTGAAAAGCGTGTATTGAGACAACGATCAAGCATGTTAAAACAGCCTTTTTATTTTATTTGTAAAAACTGAATAAAAATCAATTGGTGTCAAAAAAAAAAAAAAAAAAAAAAAAAAAAACCGTTAAATAGTTATTTTTAAATTTTTTTTACAATCTGTAAAGAAAACTGATAGAATAGTGAATGATAGCAGAATATTTTTTTAATAGAAATGCACTTATGCGCTTAGAAATTTGTAGATAAAATTAGTTATTGCCTATCCAATGAATAGTTTGTTATTGCCTATTCGATGAATTGTTAGTTATTGCCTATCAGGAAGTATTGCTTATCAGATTAATTTCAGGGAGAATTAATACACATTGTATAATAAATGCAAGAAAACTTTACTTCACTTTTTTCTTTTCTCCCCACCTTACCCTCATACTTAGAGCTATGTAGCAATTACCAGTTAGAAAGGTAAGGGTGAAACATCGGTGATCCTCATGCATACCACGAACAGCCCACCGACATAAATTAGAAGACTATTTAAAAACTTGAAGAGTCTACTAGAAGAGTCTTTAGACAGTCAGTTGAAGCTACTGACTGATGTCTTTAGAAACTAGTTTTTAAAAACTACGAGAATCTTTAGAAAGTCAATAGAAACTACTGACTGACGTCTTTAGAAACTAGTTTTAAAATCTAGAAGGTTCTTTTAGAAACTAATCAACTTCAGACATCATACCTTTGAGTTACCAGAGAAGTGTTTGAAAGCTGTAAATCTTAGTATTGTTATTTAATGTCTTATAATAAATGTTGTTTATATAGAAGGATACATTAAATGCAACATATAAAATTTGAAACAATATTTCAAAGAACATTGATAAAAATTACTGACATTAGCAAAACGCACTCTACTCTAGAAACCGTAACCACCATAAACAGACATTTCTATTCATTACCCGAGAAAATCTTTCTTTATTTTTTTTGTCTATGGATGAGTTGGAGTTGTTTCGACTCAAATTGCCTCCCTATCAGGCATCCGTATTCCATCACGACGGGTAATCTTTTGCCCGATACTCGAAAGATAAAACGACATAAAAATGGTAGCAACACAGTGAGTATCGGTTCCTCCTGATGGTGATGAATGGATATTTAAAAATTTCCCCCATCGATTTGCGAATGCGAGGTTAAAAATGCTGACGGCAGTTTTGCGTGTTTCCCTGGAGAGATGAATGTTTTGTCTGCAGTGTTTTCAACGCATTCGCAAGGGTTGCAAGACGCATTGCTGCTTACACGGGGGAGATTCGGTTTGTATGAAACAGATGGGGTGCAGTGATGGGATTCCTTTTTCGCGATCATTGAGTTGAGGGATTTTCGTGCGTGTTAAATTTAAAAGAGAATGGAAATGATACGACGTGTAGCGTGTTCAATAAAACAATGTTTCGTTTTCTTATTTTTAGATGAATATTTAATTATAGTAAGTTGAAAAGCATGTATTGAATCATCGATAAAGCATGTTAAAATGGCGTTTTTGTTTTATTTGTTAAAAAATAAATGAAAATAATGAGTGTCAGAAATTAAAAAAATCAAAAAATAATTTTTTGTTCTTTTTTAGATTAAAATGTTAGCGTGTTAGAAATTATTTTAATGGAAATGTACTTATGTTTTTTGAAATCGGTTGATAATATTAGCTGTCTTTTTGACAATTTTACTAGACGTATAGCACTGTTATATGAAAAAGTCCTGCGAGAGTGGAAGTATTGTTTATCAAATGAATCTCATTTGGAATTAATTCACATTTGTTTAATAAATGCAAGAAATTTTTTTTTTTCTTTTTCCTTTTCTTTTTATTTCTTTTCCACACCTCACCCTTGTACCTAGGACTATGTAGCTCCTACCAGTTAGAAAGGTGAGCTTGAAACATCAGTGATCCTTACGCATACCAAGAAACACCCCCGACAGGAAAAGGACAGTGCCTTCCGGGAGGTTTTTTAGGGGTAACTGATCGGCATTTGCATTTCGTATGGGAAAAAACCAGGAAAAATTCCCACCAGGAAGCTTGACTATCTATGCAAAACACGTTGTCCTAATCGCCATCGAGTCTCCTTGTTTCTATAAGCAGTGACTATAACCATGCGGCCAAAGGATTTGAGCATCAGCCCTCCTGCATAGTAGCTGCGTACGTTGCCATTGGGCGCGAGTCGGGAATTCAAGAAAACTAGAAAATTCTCATTAAAACTGAAATGTTAAAAGGGATGTATATATCGATTGAAAAAGGCGATGAAAATTCTATCAGGCAGAAAAACCCAACAAAAATGAAAATAAAAGGAAAATGATTGAATGAAAAATGAAATCAAAAATGAAATGATTGGATGAAAAATGAAAGAACATTATTAATCTTGAGTAAAAATTCTGCTCAATTACCTAATACAACGTTCGACTAGCTCAGTTGGTAGAACACGAGGCTCTTAATCTCGTCGTTGTGTATTCGAACCCCATGATTTTTTTTTGTATGGTGGTAATATGTCGAAAAAGTGAGAAAAACTATCTATGGCTATATTTGTTCTTATCCTACTTGGTAGACAGCAATATCTAGACCAAGTCCATGATCCAATGTGGTATCATAAAAGGAGGGAAAGGAGGGCAGCTTCTGTTGTGATGGAGCTCCCGTAGATAGAAATCTTACTGGGCTCCGTGACGTTGAAGAAGGAGCGCCTTTAGTGAGAATTACTAATTTGCCTATCGTTTGGGAGAAAATCCGGACAACTCCCAGAAGGTAGCCCAACTAACGAAGGCAAGGTGAACATCACAAACACCATCGTGACTCCTCGTTTTTTGAAACAGCTTCTACAATAAAGCCGCCAGCGAACTGAAACTCAGGCCTAATGCTCACTAGCGGAGATCGTTGCCACTAAGCCACAAGTAGGGCCTAATGGTATCTTTTTAAGGTTGAAATGCAATTTACCTCATACCTTGATAACGAAATATTTTTCTAGATAATGTGTGCCTAGTTTCCATAGACACTTCGAAGTTGAAGTAAATGTGCTGTAAATGAGCTAATTTTTATTTTTTTTGAAATCGTGGCAAGAATTTGGTATAGCTTTTCAACTTATAATTAAACAACTACGTTATTAAACTATATCACACTGAATCTGTTGTTTTTTTTCTTTTTTTCAAAATTGTTAATGGAGAATAATGGAAGAGTAAGGAATCTGGAGTGACTTCAACATTGTGTAATTTAAAAAGGGATTATAATGCATATGATAATATAATAATAATATAATGGGGATATGATGGATTTATAATTTATAAATGGAATTATAAGAATGAATTTAGTGTAATAATATGAAATTGAGTTCAAGTTGAATTCATTTTGTACCTCCCCTTGTAAATTGACAATTAAATAGATTTTGCAAGAAATAAAATGCAATAAAAATTTTAGTGATAAGCATAGGAAAATTTTTTTATCTATTAATTCTTCATCTAAATGACAAACTGAGTTCGAATGCTTTTTCCCACTAGAGTAGTTTTCTGTTTGGCACTTTTCTGCTCGATTCAGATATTCAATCTTCAGCATGTATTGTAAGTTTTGACACATTTTAATGTTTGCTGAAAATAAATATTAATATACAGGACGAATCCTACCATAGGGAAAAATAAGAAATAATACAATTCTCATTCCAACGCATATCTTCAATATTTTATAATTTCTTTTTAGATTAAATCTTTTCTGAAATAAATTAAAAACATTTTTTTTTATTTCCAATTAAAAACATACTTTTATAAAATAAAAGTCTAATCTGCTAAAAGATTCGTGATACTGCAGTATTGCCACATTACTAGATTCCTAAAGCTACATTCTGTTAAATTAACTACAATAAGATTACTTAATCTGATGTTAACAATTAGTTTAAGAGTTGTTACACACTTTAATGGTGTTGGTAGTACCGACTTTTATAAAATTAATCTATAGTGAAGTAACAATGCAATTCTGTTTATAAACCAAACAGATACTAAATATATTTTAAGAATAGAAAGTCCTATGTTGTTTCAAAGATCGACCTCAAGTTATTTTATTTAGATGGAAGTATAATAATGTTTAGTAAGATAAAAATTTGTATTTATTATTATTACTTTTAACAATATGAGAGTAATATTAGCAACATAAAAATATGATTTAGTGAACAATGGTCCCCTTTTATAGATTTTTATGGTTGAAAATTTAGCACCTGCTTATTTCGAAGAATATAAAAACTATTTAGATTTACTTATTCAGTTAATAATTTTTTTAATACATAAAGTTAAATGAAGTATTAAATGGCAACAGTAGAAAGTACAATACAAATAAAACATTTGATATATGCTTTTGTATCTGCGGCTAACTAGTAGTGCTTGCTATGAGTCTTTAATGATAATTGAATATAAATAAATAAATTAATTAAGTAAAAAAGACGATTCACTGAATTGTATTATTAATTTTGAATATTACATTTTTATGATTAAATAATTATTAGGATATTTTAACTGAAGGAAAAGTAGTAAAGTATTACTTTTAAATTTAAAATGACTCTTTAAATTTTATTAATCAAGTACGAATCTATGAAATGTAAGAGTTGTCATCTTTATTAAATGCTTTTTTTTGGCATACAATAGCTGTTCACTTTTCTCTGTAAATTAATTACCACTGCAGATTATACTAGTATGTGGAATAAATTTAATGCCGATTCGTAGCTGAGCGGCAACGCGTGCCGCTGGTGAGCATTAGGGCTGAGGTTCAATCCGCTGGTGGCGTCATTGTAGTCACTGTGTCAACAAAACCAAAGAAACTCAATGTCGTTTGGGATGTTCAGCATCTTATTCGTAAGTGGGATTACCCGGTCTGGGTTTTCTCCCATACGATACGGAAATGCGGGTTAGTTCCTCTTAAAAGTCCCCTCCCCTCAGAAGGCACTACTTTCCTTATTTTCAGCGCAACGGAGCCAAGTTAAACTTCTACCTGAGGGTGCTTCATCACAACAGAAGCTGACCTCCCTTCCCTTCTTCCTTGAGAATACACGGGTTCATGTATTTGGTCTAGATGTTGCTGTCGACTAAGTAGGATAAAACACACATAAATTGTGTTATTATTAAAAACATCTCATGTTTCTGGCCAAAACTGTTTTAATTTTTTAAAACCTGAACGTACGTTTATTATTTAATGTTTCATTGTATACTAAATAATAAATTGTATAATATACAATAGTAAAATTAAAATATTTTATTTTATTCTTAAACTTTAAAAATACAAATATAGTTAAATTTTCAATTCGCTTTTTAAATATAGTTAAATATGCTGTGCCTTGGTAGACAGCAACATCTGGACCAAGTCCGAGAGCCCGTGTGTTCTCATGTAAGTAGAGGAAGGAGGGCAGCTTCTGTTGTGAAGGAGCACCCTTAAGTAGAAGTCTGATTGGCTCCGTGTTTCTGAAGAAGGAGGGCAGTGCCTTCCGCATTTGTGAATCGTGTCCACCTGGTAGTCCGATTCACGATGCAGGATGCTGAACGTCACAAACGTCCTCGAATCTCCTCGTTTATTGAAACAGTGCCTAAAACAAAGCCGACCGTTGCCACTGAGCCAGGAGTCGGAAATGGTTAAATGTATTAATATCTGTTAATATACATTTTATTGATTAGAAATATAAAGCAATGAAAAGTGTTACTAATAAATATGGTAAAATGTTTCATCAATTAATAATTCTTCATCTAAAAGTTCAGATAAACTTTCGGATGTCTTTTTTTTTTCAAATAGAATAATTTCTCTATTTGACATTTTCCCATTAAATTCAGATACTAGTGCAATTTTATATATTATTTGGATTTCGACTTTTTTGTAAGTTTGTGGGTTTCGACAGATATATTTGTCGTGCTAATTTTTTAGAATACATACTGATTAAAAGGCCAAAAATCATTTCTTCAAATCATTCATTGACTTTTAACAAAATCTTCGCCCTCCGAAATCAACTGCAAATTTAATACAGTTGTATATCTAAAGACACACATTCCTCGGCAAGCAAGACCACATCTTGTTTTAAATACATCCCTACCATTTTTACACAGTAATCGTACTTAAATATTACACGGCATCAAGTAAATGACTTACGTTCAACCCCTCCACCATTCGTTCCCCTATAGAGCGCAGGGGTAATTACACCCACCCAGAACACGGACTCTTCCAACAAAGGTAAATGCAAACCAATTAATTTCGCAACAAAGCTACCCCCGCGACAAAGCAAGGACAATTTCGAATGCTGCAGCAGCTAATGCCTTTTCACTCTTCCTTCCTAGTTTGATATTTATCTGGGAGCTGCACTCATCAGGATTCATTCCAGGCCGCCGCATATTGGACTGTCTTCCTCACTTGTCGGGGGTCATCTCTCTGGCAGGAACCTACGGAGAAATAATTAGAAGCAGGTGTCGGCCATGCTTCGACGTGGGATTGGGTCATTAAATTTAGATTGGGAGAGAAGGCTATTGGGAAATGCTTTTTAAATATTTTTACCGGCTTTTCTTGGGGTACTAGAATAATGCTGGGATTTCACAGGCTATTTAATGAAATAAAATTATTGTGAGATTATTTGGTGGCCGTTTGTATTATTTTTTATGTAGAAAAATTAATTTTGATTTTAAATATATATATATATTAATCTTTGATTCAACTGATTAATATTTTTTCCTGTCGCTATAGTTGTTGTCGACCAAATGGGATAAGAAACACATACTGTAAATTGGGTTATTATAGAAAAGGCTATATATCTCATGTTTCTATTGTTCTAAATTGTTTTAATTTTTTTAAAACCTAAAAATTCGCTTTATAAATATAGTTACATGTATTATGTAGTATATTAAATATAGTTAAATGCATTATGTAGTATATTAAATATAGTTAAATGCATTATGTAATATATTAAATATAGTTAAATGTATTATGTAGTATATTAAATGTAGTATTAACATCTGTTAATACACATTTTATTTATTAGAGATTTAAAATTATTTTTTATGCACAAAAATAATTTTTGATTTTAAATATCTATATATTGTTATTTGATTCAACTGATTAAAATTTTTGTTTTCGCTGCTGCTGTTGTCGATCAAGTGGGATAAGACCAATATAAATTATTGTAGAAAAGACCCCATATATCTCATGTTTCTATCGTTCGCAGTGCATGTTCTAAACTGTTTTAATTCTTATAATCTGAAAGTACGTATATTATTTAATGTTTTATTGTATAATAAATAATAAATTGTATAACATACAACATTAAAATTTAAAATATTTGATTTTATTCTCAAACTTTAAAGATAGAAATATAGTTTAATTTGCAATTCTCTTTATAAATATAGTTAAATGCATTATGTAGTATATTAAATATATTAAATCTAGTATTATTATCGGTTAATACACATTTTATTTATTAGTAATAAAAAGCAGTAAAAAGTTTTAATAATTAACATGCTAAAATATTTCATCCATTAATAATTCTTCATCTAAAAACTAAACTTTCGGATGACTTTTTTCCGATTGAATAATTTTTATGTTTGGTATTTTCCTATTAAATTCAAATAATCGTGAACAATTTTTCTTGTGGATTTCAACAGATATTATACTAATTATGATGATTGTTGAGAATAAATACTGATATACACTCCAAAAATCAAATTCTTTATTCTTTGACTTTTTTACAAATTCTTTTCACTTTGATATCAACTATAAGTTTAATAGATAATTTATAAACCTAACGACACACTTACTTTACCAAACGAGCCCACATCTTCTTTTAAGAATATTCCCACCATTTTTACACAGTAATCATACTTAAACATGTTATACGACATCAAATAAATAACTTACATTCAACCATCCAAGATTCGTCCCCCTACCGAGCGTAGGGATAATCACGCCTACCCATAACACAGACTCTTCCAACAAAGGTAAATGCAAACCAATTAATTTCACAACAAAGCTACCCTTCCACAACAAAGCAGGGACAACTTCGAATGCCGCAGCAGCTAATGCCTTTCCACTCCTTCCAAGTTTGACATTTATGCGAGAGCTGCACTCACCAGGATTCGATGTCGGTTCCATTCCATATTGGACTGTCTTCCGCACTTGTCTGGGGTCATCTCTCTGGCAGCAATCTATGGAGAAATAATTAGCAGCAGGTGTCGGCCATGGTTCTGCGTGGGGGGGATTTGGTCATTAAATTTAGATTGAGAGAGATGGCTATTGGGAAATGCTTTTTAAATATTTGTACTGGCTTTTCCTGGTATAATACTGGGGTTTCACATGCTATTTGGTGGAATTCATTTGCTTGTGAGGATAAGTTGATGCTTTTTATTATTATTATTTTTCTGCAGAAAAATAATTTTTGGTTTATATATAAATTCCAAAAACATTATAAATATTAAAAACATTACTGTAAAATACGAAAAATAATCGATTGATAAATTAGCAGCAAATCAATACAAAATTCTATATAAAATTATGAAGAAATTTAAAATAATCCCATGAGAAAAAAAAAAAGCATGAAATTAACTTACAGATTCGATCCAAATCAGACAGAAAAGTTTACGTCGATATTCTCCTAAACATTACAATTAATAATATTTTTAATTTCATAAATATATATTTATCCTTTATATGTAAATCGACTGAAATAAATTTTGAAATTGCAAATCGATTCTTTCGGTTTATTCATGGAATTTATTTATGAATATTCGTTCAGTATTATTTATGAAATTTAAAATATTGTTAATTATAACGTTTAGATGAACCTCGACCTAGTCAAACTCTGTCTAATGGGGATCGATTGCATCAACTGAAATCTGTAAGTTCATTTTGTGTTTTTTTTCTTGTGATTATTTAAAATTTCGTTTTTTTTTATACAGAACTTTTTATTGATTTGATGTTCATTTATTAATGGCATACATTCTGTACTTTACAGTGAATTTTTTAATATGTATAATTTTAGAAAGAATTTTCTGCAAAACAATTAGAACCTGCTGGCTAAACTCAGGCCATATATTTCTAAATAAATAACATGGAATGCAAAAGTTCATATTTTAAATTATCAATACTATGTTCAGTATTGATTTAATTTAGCAACATTAAGTCCTGGAAAATGTACATTTAATTATATTAATATACATTTTATTTATTAGAAATAAAAAGAAATGAAAAGTTTTATAATAAACATGATAAAATGTTACATCAATAATTCTCATCAATCATCATTCCTATTAATAATGATAGAATAAATAATGATAACTAGAATAAATAATGATTAAGAGGTCAACTAGAATAAATAATGATAACTAGAATAAATAATGATTAACAGGTCAACTAGAATAAATAATGATTAACAGGTCAACTAGAATAAATAATGATTAACAGGTCAACTAGAATAAATAATGATAATGAATAAATAATGATTAACAGGTCAACTAAGAATAAATAGAATAATGATTAACAGGTTGAATAGAATAATGATTAACAGGTCAACTAGAATAAATAATGATTAACAGGTCAATAGAATAATGATTAACAGGTCAACTAGAATAAATAATGATAACTAGAATAAATAATGATTAACAGGTCAACTAGAATAAATAATGATTAACAGGTCAACTAGAATAAATAATGATAACTAGAATAAATATTGATTAACAGGTCAACTAGAGTAAATAATGATTAACAGGTCAAAAATCATTTTTTCAAATCATCCTTTGGCTTGTAACAAAATCTTGTCCTTTGAAATGAACTACAAGTTTAACAAATGATTTGAAAATCTAACGTCACACATTCTCTTGCCAAACAAGACCACATCTTCTTTTAAATATATATTCCTACCATTTCTACACTGTAATCATACTTAAATTGTATACTACATCAAGTAAATGACTTACTTTCAACCATCCACCATTCGTTCCCCCTCGAGCGCAGGTGTAGTTACACCCACCCAGAACACATGCCCTTCTACAAAGGTAAATGCGGACCCATTAATTTCGCAACAAAGCAGGGCACAACTTCGAATGCCGCAGCAGCTAATGCCTTTTCAATCTTCCTTCCAAGTCTGACATTTATCTGAGGGCTGCACTCATCAGGATTCGATGCCAGTTCCATTCCAGGCAGCCGCATATTGGATTGTCGCGGGTCATCTCTCTGGCAGGAACCTATAGAGAAATAATTAGAAGCAGGTGTCCACCATGGTTTGGCTTGGTGGGATTTGGTCATTAAATTTAGATTGGGAGAGACGGCTATTGGGAGATGCTTTTTAAATATTTTTACTGGCTTTTCTTGGAGTACTGAGGTTTCACAGGTTATTTAATGGTATTAAATTGCTTGTTAGGATAATTTGGTGCATTTTCATATTATTTTTAATGCTGAAAAGTATTATTGTCGTTTATATTTTAATATTTGATTCAACTGATTAATATTTTTTAATGTAACATATAACTTTCTCTGTAATAAACTGCCTAAATCGATAAGCATTTTCAAAATTGATTCTGAAGTGATTTTTATAAAAGATAAATTTATTTATGAATTTTAAAATATTGCTTACGTTTGGTTTGTCACTCTACAGTCATTTTGAGCACACTTTAGGTTAATCAGAGTGGGACCTATAGTTTAACGTGGATTCCGAACCACTAACAACAAACAAACATGCCACATCCGGGATTCGAATCAAGTCTGTGGTACTAAAGGCCAGAGCGCTAGCCAATTGGCTATCAGGCGCGTATAATGTTTAGGAGAATATCGATCTAATAAGACTCACCTACCTAATTGGGATTGAAAGTGTGAACTTATATCTGTAAGATAACTTTGTGTTTTTTTTTGTGATTATTTAAAATTTCATTCCTTTTTTATACAAAATTTTTTTATGTTTTGATTTTTATTTTCCTTTATCAATCGTGATGTTTTCGATACTTTACAGCAAATACTTTATTATATATATAACGGTAGAAAGAATGTGCTGCAAAACAATCCGTACCCGCTGGCTAAACTTACGCCAGGCATTCCTAAATAAATAATAAAGAATACAAAATTAATATTTTCCTGTATTCAAAATTCATATATTAAAAATTGGCTTAATTTAACAGCATTTAAATCCTGAATATATATATATATATAATATTCATTTAAATGTATTAATATACATTTTATTTATTAGAAATAAAAAGCAATGAAAAGTTTTAATAATAAACATGGTAAAATGTTTTATCGATTAATAATTCTCCATGTAACAGGTAAAATGCGGATGCCATTTTTCCAATACAATAATTTTTTTGTTTGGCATTTTCTTATTAAATTTAGATAATCGCGAACAATTTTTTTGTATATTTTGACAGATATATAGTTGAATTGATCATTACTAACAATCAATACTGATATACAGGTTAAAAATCAAATTTTTCATCCTTTGACATTGCACAAAATTTTCTCACTTTGATATCAACTACAAGTTTAATAAATGATTTGTAAACCTAACGGCACAGATTCTTTGACAAACAAGTCAACATCTTCTTCCAAATACATTCCTACCATTTTTACAATATATTATACTACATCAAGTAAATGACTTACGTGCAACCATCCACCATTCGTCCCCCTATGGAGCGCAGGGGCAATTACACCCACCCAGAACACAGACTCTTTCCAACAAAGGTAAATGCGGACCAATTAATTTCGCAACAAAGGCAGGGACGACTTCGAATGCTGCAGCAGCTAATGCCTTTTCAGTCCTTCCAAGTCTGACATTTATCTGAGAGCTGCACTCATCAGAATTCGATGCCGATTCCATTCCAGGCCTGCGTATGTTGGATTGTCTTCCGCACTTGTCGGGGTCATCTCTCTGGCGGGAACCTATGGGGAAATAATTAGAAGCAGGTGTCCGCCATGGTTTGGCTTGGTGGGATTTGGTCATTAAATTTAGATTGGGAGAGACGGCTATTGGGAAATGCTTTTTAAACATTTTTACTGGCTTTTCTTCGGATAATGGGGTTTCTTATTTTATTTAATGGAATTAAATTGTTTGTGAGCATAATTCGGTGCCTTCTCATATTATTTTATTTTTTTGCTGAAAAGTAATTTTGGTGGCTATTTTAATATTTGATTTAACTGATTAATATTTTTTATGTAACATGAAACATCTGTCATAAATTGCATAAATCGATTTGCCTTTTCAAAATCTATTTTGTGTAAAAGATAAATTTATTGATGAAATTTAAAATGTTGTTAATTATGTGTAGGAAAATCTTGACCTAAATAAACTGTACTGCCTAATTTCTAATCGAATGTATCAACTCAAATCTGTAAGTTGCTTTTGTGCTTTTTTTTTTTGTGATTTTTTAAAATTTCGTCATTTTTTTATGCAGAATTTTTGTATAGATTTTATATTCATTTATCAATCGCTTATTTTCCGCACTTTACCGAAAATTCTTTAATATGTAAAACGTTAGAAAGAATCTGCTGCAAATCAATCAGTACCTACTGTAAAACAATCAGAACTTGCTGGCTATACTTAAGCCCCATATTTCTAAATAAATGATATAGAATACAAATTCATATTTTAAATTATCAATACTATATTCATAATAGGCTTAATGTAAGAGCATGCCAGTTCTGGAAAATATACAATTAATATTATTTAAATGTATTATTAAAATACATTTTATTTATTAAAAATAAAAGGCAAAGAGAAGTTTGAATAATAAACAAGGTAAAATGTTGCATCAATAATTCTCCATTTAAAAGATAAAATACGGAAGACATTTTTCCAACAAAATAATTTTTCTGTTTGGCATTTTTCTATTAAATCCAGATAATCCCGAGCAATCTTCTGTGGATTTCGACAGATATTATACTTGTTTTGATGCTTGTTGAGAATAAGTATTTTTTTAGAGGTCAAAAATCAAATTTTTCATACTTTGACATTTTACAAAATCTTCACACTTTTATATCAGCTACAAGTTTAATAGCCAACTGCCGTACCATGCTGAATATACCGGTTCTCGTTAGATCACCGAAGTTAAGCATCATTGGGCGCGGTCAGTACTTGGGTGGGTGACCACCTGGGAACACTGCGTGCCGTTGGCAAATTTGGGACCTGAATGGCCGAGTGTCTAGCGCTCTGGCGCTCGGTGTCACAGGTTTCGGGTTCGAATCCCGGCGGTGCCATGGATGTTTGTAGTGGTTCGGAATCCACTTTAAGCCGTAGGTCCCGGTCTTCTATGACTGTAAGAGCGTCACGGAGCAAAAGTCAGGCTTCTACCTACGGGATGCTCCATCACAACAGAAACTGCTTCCTTCCCCTTCAATCATGAGTCCATATTGGTTCGTGGGCTTGGCCAGCCAAGTGGGATAAGAAACAACAACACAAGTTTAATAAAAGATTTTTAAACCTAAAGACCCACATTCTGTTGACAAACAAGACCACATCTCCTTTCAAATACATTACTACTATTTTTACACAGTAATCATACTTAATTAGTATACGACATCAAGCAAATGGCTTACTTTCAACCATCCACCATTCGTTCCCCTATCGAGCGTAGGGATAATCACGCTTACCCATAACACAGACCCTTCCAACAAAGGTAAATGCAGACCAATTAATTTCGCAACAAAGCTATCCCACCTCAACAAAGCAGGGACAACTTCGAATGCTGCAGCAGTTAATGCCTTTTCACTCTTCCTTCCAAGTTTGACATCTATCTGAGAGCTGCACTCATCAGGATTCATTCCAGGCCTCCGCATATTGGACTGTCTTCCGCACTTGTCGGGGGTCATCTCTCTGGCAGGAACCTACGGAGAAATAATTAGAAGCAGGTGTCCGCCATGGCTTGGCGTGGGGGATTTGGTCATTAAATTTAGATTGGGAGAGACGGCTATTAGGAAATGCTTTTCAAAGTATTTTTACTGGCTTTTCTTGGGAAACTGGGGTTTCACATGTTATTTGGTGGAATTAAATTGTTTATGAGAATAATTTGGTGCCTTTTGCCATTATTTCTTATACAGAAAACTAATTTCAGTGTTTATTTTATTATTGGATTCAACTGACTTTTTTTATGCAATATATAATTTTATCTGTTATAACTTACATAAATTGATTTGCATTTCAAAGTATATTTTGAGTTGATTTATATAAAAAATAAGTTTATTTATGCACAAGCTTATTTTATTATAAGGTTATTTTGAGGGCCTGATGGACTAGTGGCTACCGCTCAGCCGCTAGGTACCACAAGTTTCGGGTTCGAATCCTTACCATACCATGGATGGTGGTAGTGGTTTGGAATCCACTTTTTAAATCGTAGCTCCTGGTTTAATATGATCATGCAGCGTTGTAGGGGTAGTGTTACTCGCGTACGTAGCACATCTTAAAGCTTCACTTGCCCCTTGGTAGTGCTAAATGAGTAACAGAAGTGCAGCCCTTGCTTATAGCATAAAGATTAACTCTGTCTGTAACTGTCGCTGCTTTATAACAACAAGATAATGTGTAGGTTTGCTTCGTTTGTCGTTCTACGGTCATCTTGTGAACACGAGGACTAAACAGACCGGGACCTACAATTTAATATGGATTCCGAATCAGTCACAAACATCCATACCCCCGCCAGGATTCGAACCAGGCCTGTGGCCAGGCGAACCAGGCCAGGCTTGGAGAATGACGAACAAAGCCATCTCTGTCTAATTGGGATCGAATATATCAACTGAAATCTGTAAGTTGATTTTCTGCTTTTTTTTATTGTGATCATTTAAAATTTCGTTATTTTTTAATACAGAACTTTAAATTGATGTTCATGTTCCTTTATTAATAACATATTTTCTGTACTTTTGCAATAAATTCGTTCATATGTATAATGTTAGGAAGAATCTGCTGCAAAACAACCAGAACTTGCTGGCTAAATTTAAATCATATATTTGTAAATAAATAATATAGAATATAAAATTTATATTTTAAATTAATACTATATTAAGAATTGGCCTAATTTAACAGTATGAAGTCTTTGAAAACTATAATTGTTTTAAAAACAATTATTACTTAATTAGCAAGATCTCTTTCAATCCATTTTAATTTTCAAAGTTGTCCTATAGATTATTTCGGCGTATGGATTTGGCCATTTAATTTAGATTAGAAGAGACGACTATTAGAAAATGCTTTTTAAATATTTTTACTGGGTTTTCTTGGGGGTACTGTAATAATACTGAGGAATCGCATTCTATTTGTTGGAATTAAATAAATAGCTTGTAAGGATAATTTGGTGCCTTTTGGTATTATTTTTCTATGCAAAAAAATAATTTTTGATGCTTATTGTATGTATACGTATATATATATATTTGCTACAACTGATTATTATTTTTTATGCAACATGTAATTTTATCTGTTAAAAATGCCATCAATCGATTTGCATTTCAAAATCTATTTTGAGTTAATTTATATAAAAGATAAATTTATTTATGAAATTTCAAATATTGTTAATTAAAAATTTTAAGTGAAACTCGACCTAACCAAACTCTGTAGTTCAATTAGGATTAAATGTGTCAACTCAAATCTGTAAATTGAGTTTTTTGTTTTTATTCTTGTGATTACTTCAAATCTCCTTATTTTTAATGTAATACTCTGTATTGATTTCATGTTCATTTATCGATCGCGTATGTTTTGTACTTAACAGTAAATTCTTTAATATATGTAATTTTAGAAAGAATTTGCTGCAAAACACTCAGAACCTGCTGGCTAAACTTAAGTCTTACATTTCTAAATAAATAATATAAAATACAAAATTTCTATATCAAATTATTACTATATCATAATTGGCGTAATTTAACAAAATATAAGTCCTTGAAAACTATAATTGTCTTAATAAACAATTACTATTTAATTAGCCACATCTATTTTAAACCATTTTTTTTTTCAAAATTGTCCTATAATTTATTTCGGTGTTGGGATTTGGTCATTAAATTTAGATTGGAAGAGACGGCTATTAGGAAATGCTTTTTAAATATTTTTACTGGCTTTTCTTGGGATGCTGGGATTTCAAAGGCTATTTGGTGGAATAAAATTTTTTGTGAAGATTATTTGGTGCATTTTTGTGTATTTTTTTTTTTGCAGAAAAATAATTTTGGTGTTTATATTAATATTTGATCAAACTGATTAATATTCTTTTACGTAACATGTATCTTTATTATAAATTGCATAAATTAATTTGCATTTTTTAAATCTATTTTGAGTTGATTGGTATAAAAGAAAATTTATTTACGAAATTTAAAACATAATTAATTATAATGTTTAGGAGAATCTCAACCTAATGAAACTCTGCTGTTTAATCGGTATCGAATCAACTCACAAATCTGTCAAGTTGGTTGTGATGATTTAAAATTTCGTTATTTTTTATGCAGAACTTGATTGATTTGATTGAGAACTTGACTGAACATTGATTTTCAAGTTCATTTATCAATCGTGTATTTTCCGTACTTTACAGTAAATTCTTTAATGTGTGTAATGCTAGAAAGAATCTGCTGCAAAACAATCAGACCCTGTTGTCTGAACTTAAGTAAAATATTTCTGAATAAATAATATAGGACACAAATTTTTTTATTTTTAATTATTATTACTATATTGAGAATTGGCCTAATTTAACATTATACATGACAGTGAAACTATAATTGTTTTAATACACAATTATTACTTAATTTGCGAGATATATTTCAAGCCATTTTAATTTTCATACTGGTCCTTTAGTTTATTTATTTAATTCATTTTGAATTAAATAAATATCGAGTGTCAATAATTTGATGTTACTGGTAAAAGCCATTTTGTCAGCTCACAATCCTTAATAGCGCGAAATTTCATAATCATAAAAATTAGGATTCCATGAAAATATTTAATTCCAA
Source organism: Caerostris darwini (assembly GCA_021605075.1). Taxonomy (NCBI): domain Eukaryota; kingdom Metazoa; phylum Arthropoda; class Arachnida; order Araneae; family Araneidae; genus Caerostris; species Caerostris darwini. Next base: position 125,100 of record BPLQ01006169.1, read on the forward strand.
AAGTCCCCAATAGTTTGAAATACGGTGATTAGCAATATTTAAAAACTTTTCATTGATATACAGGCTATATCAAGCATCAGATTTATATACTTTTAGAATTGTACAAGATACACGGATGAATAGAATCAGATAATATTGTTAGGATAAAAATGCATTCCTGATGTAATAGATGTTATTGCACGTGTGTTAGAGTTCGAAGCAATCTGGAGGAATTTATTCTTTTCACTCATTGATGTAGTGATAGTCGTATGGATAATAATACGAATGCGGAACTAAAGGATATGCATCTAGCTTATAGAACTACCAAGTGCAAAGGGAGAGCTCCATATCCAAGGACGCATACTCCCCGCCATAGCTTTTCTGAAAGTCTGCACCAGCGTTTATCTGAAAGAACTTGTTTCTAGAGATCAGTTATGTTTTGTGATAGAATGTTACGGATGGGCCTGATGGTCGAGTGACTAGAGCTCGGGCTCTCGGTACCACAGGTTTCCGGCACAAACTCCGTCGGGGCTATGGTTGTTTGTAGTGGTTCTGGATCCACTTTAAGCCGTAGGTCCCTATCTGATATAACTGAAAAGCGTGAGGCGTAGGGTTGAAAGCCCTACCCCCTTAAAAGGTTATCGTCACGGTTTTGGTTTGTCACTCCACGGTCATCTTGTGCACACGAGGGATAAACAGCCTGGGACCTACAGTTTAAAGTGGATTCCGAACCACTAACAAACATTCAGGTCCCCGGTAAAATTTGAACCTCGAAAATTCGCCTGTGATATCAAATGCCAGAGCACTAGCCGCTCAGCGCCACGGAGGCAAATCTGACTTCTACCTACGGGTGCTACATCACAACAGAAACTGTCCTCCTTTCTCGTTTGCCATGAGCATACATGGGTTCGTGGACTTAGTCTAGATGTTGTCTACCAATTGGGATAAGAAACAACAAAAGCAATTTATTACTTACTTAAAAAAATTCTTTAAAATAAAGAAATTTTTACGACATTTGAAACTTAAAATAAATTATTATTCCGAATCATAATGCCCTATAATAAAAATAGAGCATTAATAAACAATAACTAACTTATCAAATTTATTTAATTATTATAAAAAGAATTAATTTGTGCTTTCAAAGAAAATCATAAAACGTTTGTATTAGAATGTAAGATTTCATGAAAATACAGTTGCTCTAAGTAGAGAAACAGTGACAATTAAACTGTCGCATGTTTTTAAACAAATAAAAACATTCCTCATCTATCATCTCACAGAAGTTCCGAACATGGCCATTGGTCGCGCTAATCGAAATCCTCAGTAACAACCAGAGCGGGGGACGGTAGCCAATTTTGCAATAACGCAGATACTTGGCTGTCAGCCTCTCTATCAAGTCGGCAACTCAGTAGAATTAATTAGTCAGCAGCCGTCTATCGGGCTGTGTCCTGGCTATAGAAGCCCGCCATTCTATTCTCCAATAGATGGGGGACTGCTCAAGGCACCGGGATGCGAAAGACATTGTAATCACTGCCGTTTCTAATGATAAGCTGAAGCTGAGATTAGAGTTCCACATTAGGCTATCGATTTGATGGGTTAGGTGTGCCGTGATTCCACGGTTCAGGGGTTTCGGTAAAGGGTTTGGGCTAGGAACGGTAAAAATCTTGGTGAACATGTATTCAATGATAAACTATTTGAAAAAAAAAAGATACTAAGTAGTAAATGCAGTGTATTGGAGACAATTTTAATAACGATGAGGTTTATCAAACTGGAAATGTATTTAATTCCCTTACAATAAACAGGTAATCGGCTAAAAGACTATTGTAATACATATATGTTCTCTTAAGCTTTTTAAGTTGCTTCAGAATTTGTTTTTTTTAGTTCCAGTGTGGTGAAATGTAATTTAATAGTTATTTTTTTAATCCATATTATTTCAAAGCTGAAAATTAGTTTCCAAAAGGAACAATTAAATTTTTTTTAAAGTGATTCAATAATAGTACACCCCGGAAAAAATTTAGATAGTTTACTATATATTTAAAGCGGAAAACTGCAAAAAAAACATATGGAAAATTTAATTACTTCTAACCGAAACAATTGAAAATATCTTAATTCTAAAATGTTTGTTCGTCTATTCTTCGTATTGTTTCATATGAACGATATTGAGTAAGATGTTGTCGACTCAACATTAGCTGTAAGGAAGTTTCCTTCATTTTAGAAAGTAATTGTAGAAATGTTGTGTTAAAGAAATAATTTTCCCAACGTGCAAAATTAATTTTTTCACTCTAAACAAAAATGAATATTTTGGAGAAACTTGTGCTTCTTTAAGTTATATACGAGTTTACTTGTGGTATCGTAGACTTGCTAACAGCCATGTTATTGCGATTTCATATTGCTTCACAGATGCAATATCAGATTGTTGAGGAATTTCGTGTTATTTATTGCCTAATACTGCTTGTATTTACTTTCCGTTACTCTTTTCAAAATAAATAAATATAAATATACTTTTAGTGGTAATATAAGCTACATATTATATGATGATCTCGAAAACTACGGGAATAAATTTATTACTATACAAATTTATACAATGGGATTATAATTTCAATTCCAATGTGCAATCGGAAAGTTACTTGAGCACCTATAACAAAAACTATAGTCTTCGAAAAAATTATGGTATTATTACTAATCCTCATCCTACAGCCATCCCATGAGTAGTTTACCTGGTGGGAAATGGAGCAGCTTCTGCTGCGATGGAGCAACCTTACGTAAAAGTTTATCTTGGCTCCGAATCGTTAAAGGAGGAGAACAGTGCTTTTAGGGGGATCATATCGTACCCGGAAAACGCCCATCAGGGTGTTTGCCTCTCGAGGCTATATGCCAAATCCCAAATGCCATCTAGTTTCCTCGTTTTCTAAAACAGTGTTTACAACGCTGCCGCCAGCGGATTGAACCTCCGCCCAAATGCTCACCAACGCCTCACGTTACCACTGAGGCACGAATCGGGTATAACAAAATTAAATAAAACATAACCAAAACTTCTTTATTGGCGCAACAGAAGCATGGTGCGTCAAGGCCAGGATATGTTTCAAGAGAGGAGAAAAAATAAAAGATAATAAAAAGTTCTGAAGTTAACTAGTTAAAAACATTTAACTTAAACAGGCTGTATTTATCCAAGAATATTTTGTTAGCTTTTTTTACCAAAATTGAATTCATTACTTATTCCAAAATTACAGCTTGTATAAAAAAGAAAAAAGTATAACAAGTTAACATATAGCGAGGGGAGAAACCACCAACTTTATATTCCCCAGGAAATTCTTGATGAGGTCCTCCTCGAGCGAAGAAGTTAGAAAATTGATGGGGGAAAAAGTTGACAATGATTAAGTGCTTATATATTGATGGCAATACACGAGTTGACACCCGTCACAATTATCTTCTTTGATGCGTTCTTTTAAAGGGTGGCATGTTAACAAAAAAACTGTGCAAAATATCCGTCGGAGGTATCCCTTGCGAGACTTTTATCTTGCTCGGTTTAATTTTTTTCCTCGACTACATGGAAAAGTCTTAGTTTTTTTTTCAGGGGGGTGTAGTTATAAATAAAGATAAGCTTCCACTCACCAAAGAGGTTTTATTTTTATTTTTTGGAAAGTATTAACGTTTTTTTTTTTTCACGAAAAATACAGTCTTGAACAAAAGTGTTTGTGAAGTTTTATTTATTTATTTTCAAAAATTAATTTTGTATAATTTTTTCGCTGCTGTAAAATTTATATATTTATACATATTTATATTTTTTGCACATGAAACTAGGCTGGAATTTTCAGTTGATAAAAGAATATTCATCTCAACTTTGAAAAATACTTATTTTTCTTTTAAGGTTTATCATCTGACATGACTCAGTTAAATTTTATTTTCTGTAACACTTAAAATTGTATTAAAAATATGTTAATAACTATTATTAACACCTCTTGGTTTAAAACGTCTTTGATTTTTGAAATAGGACACAATTTTCTGATTATTATGGTTAGAAAGCTGAGGGATATTTCTAAAATCAAATACGTGTTTTCTGCTTCAGTCTGTCACAATTATGAACATCACGATTATTGCGGTAATTTTTAGAGACAGTTTAAAATGCTCTACGTCACATTTGAGAGATATTTATATTGATATTGATTAATTTTTGATGTTTAAAATTACTTTTCTAACAATTTTTAAGTTAATTAAAAGACGAGCAGATGATCTTTTAAGTGGGAATAGCTGTTATGCGGCATGCATCAAGGCCTACTAGTAGATTCTGAACCACTATAAATGACTCGAACCCTAAACAAGTGGCAGCGAGTGTCAGAGAGCTAATCACTCGACCATCAAGTCTCAGAATAAAAGATTATTGATTATAATTCTAAGACAGTTTTTTTTTCGGTTTTAATATTAATAATAATAATAATGAGAAGAAGAATGACAACAACCAATACAACAAGACCAATAATAATAATAAATATTCTGTTGTTGGAAAAAACTTATGTATGTTAAGGGGTGAAACAGGTTGTATTTATCCAAAAATATTTTGTTAGCTTCTATCAAAATTAAAATTATTAGTTATTTGAAAATTAGACCTTGTATAACAAAGAAAAAAAATAACAACTAGTTTTAATTTCATCTACATCTAAAATAGACGCACTTTTAAGACGTTACAGAGGGGATAGAGCCCCGAACTTTCTATTCCCCAGCAAAATCTTGATGAGGTCCTCCTCGGGCGAAGGAAGCTAGAAAATTGGTGATGGAAAAAGTTTACAATGATTAAGTGCTTATAGATTGACGGCAATACACGATTTGACACCCGTTACAATTATCTTCTTTGATGCGCTCTTTTAAAGGGCGGTGTGTTAACAAAAAACGGTGCAAAATATCCGACGGAGGTATCCCTTACGAGACTTTTATCTTGCTCGGTTTAACTTTTTTCCTCGACTACATGGAAAAGTCTTGTGGTTTTTTTTTTCAAGGGAGGTGTAGTTATGAATAAAGATAAGCGTTTACTGACCAAAGAGGTTTATTTTTCTTTTTGCAAAGTATTAAAAAAATTTTTTCAAGAAAAATAAAATCTTGAACAAAAGGGTTTTAGAAGTTTTGCTTTATTATTTTTTAAAAGTGAACTTTGTATAATTTTTTCGTTGTTGTAAAATATATAATTTTATGCGTATTTATGTTTTGCTGCACATAAAAATATGCTGGAATTTTTAGTGTTTAGATTATAAAAGGTATATCCATCTAAATCTTGAAAAATATTAATTTTTTTGAAGGTTTATTATCTGACAGGACTTGGTTGAATTTTTATTTCTGCATAACTTAAAATTGTATTAAAAATATATTAAATATTATTAACACTTCTTTATTCAAAACATCTTTGATTTTGGAAATATGGCACAGTTTTCTAATGTTTATGATTAGACAGCTGAGCAATATTTCCAAAATCAAATATGTGTTTTCTGATTTATTTCGTCATAATTATCGATATCAAGGTGATGACAGTTATTTTTAGAGACAGTTTTAAATGCTGTACGTCACATTTGACTCATATTGATGTTTATTAATTTTTAATGTTTAAAACTACTTTTAAAATGATTTCTAAATTTAATTTAAAGGCAAGAAAATTATCCTGTATATAGGAATAGTTATCTAGATTACAACAGTTACATGACTGGTGTATGGAGCATGATGACCTAGTGTCTGGCGATCGGTGCCACAGGTTTTGGGCTCGTGTCCAGGCGGTGCCATCAATGTTTGTGGGAGTTTCGAATCCTCTTTAAACCGTATGTTCCCGTCTTGGATGCGTAGGGTTGACAAGCGTACCCCGTGAGAAGTAAACGTCTCCTGTCTCGAAATCTGTAGGTAGACAGGCGGCTTTGGCTCACCATGGGGATGTTGCACCAATGAAGAAAATGACTCTATATCTATATTGTTATATATCACCTGTTATTTGTGTTTGTTGTTATGACTTTGAAGAATATAAGCTTTTCATTTTACGGTGTACGGTTGTCAGATCTACGCTTTCCAGTCAGATTACACCAGGACCTAGGGTTTTAAAGTGGATTCAGAGCCACTGCAAATATCCGTTGCACCGCCGGGATTCAAACCCGAAACCAGTGACTCCCGATTGCCAGAGCGCTGGTCACTCAGCCATCAAGCCCCATAATAAAAAATTATTATTGATTACAATTCTATCAATGCATGTTTTCCGTCTTAGTATTAATAATAATAATAATAATAATAATAATAATAATAATAATAATAATAATAATAATAATAATAATAATAATAATAATAATAATAATAATAATAATAATAATAATAATAATAATAATAATAATAATAATAATAATAATAATAATAATAATAATAATAATAATAATAATAATAATAATAATAATAATAATAATAATAATAATAATAATAATAATAATAATAATAATAATAATAATAATAATAATAATAATAATAATAATAATAATAATAATAATAATAATAATAATAATAATAATAATAATAATAATAATAATAATAAAAACGTTCTGTAACAAAACTAGTTCAAAAAAACTTAATGGGGTTGAACAGGTTGTATTTATCCAAGCATATTTTGTTACTACTAAAATTGAAATAGAATTGCTACTAAAATTGAGATTATTATTTATTTCAAAAATTACAGATTGTATATAAAAAAATAACAACTTAACATCCTAGTTTTAATTTAATCTACATCCAAAACAGACACATTTCTAAGACGTTACAGCGAGGGGAGAAGCCACGAACTTTATATTCTCGAGCAAAATCCTGATGAGGTCCTCCTTGAGCGAAGAAGTTAGAAAATTGATGGGGGGAAAAGTTGACAATGATTAAGTGCTTATAGATTGACGGCAATACACGAGTTGACACCCGTCACAATTATCTTCTTGATGCGTTCTTTTAAAAGGCGGCGTGTTAACAAAAAACGGTGCAAAATATCCGCCGGAGGTATCCCTTGCGAGACTTTTATCTTGCTCGGTTTAATTTTTTTCCTCGACTACATGGAAAAGTCTTTCTGGTTTATTTTTTCAGGGGGTGTAGTTATGAATAAAGATAATCTTCCACTGACCAAAGAGGTTTATTTTTTATTTTTTTTGCAAAGTGTTAATGTTTTTTTTTCACTAAAAATAAAGTCTAGAACAAAAGTGTTTTTAAAGTTTTATTTATTTATGTTTTTCTCCAAAAATGAACTTTGTATCATTTTTTCGTTGCTGTAAAATCTGTATTTTTATAAATATTTATATTTTGTTGCACATGAAAATAGGCTGGAATTTTCAGTGTTTAGATTATAAAAAGGGATATCTATCTCATTCTTGCAAAATACTAATTTTCTTTTAAGGTTTATCATCTGACAGAATTCAGTTAAATTTTATTTTCTGTATCACGTAAATTTGTATTAAAAATGTGTTCATAGTTATTATTAACGCCTTTTGATTTAAAACATCTTAAATTTTAGAAATATGATGCAGTTTTCTATTGGTTATGATTAGAAAACTGTGCGATATTTCTAAAACCAAATACATGGTTTCAACGCCATTCTGTCATTATTACTGACATCAAGGTAATTGCTGTAATTTTTGAGACAATTTAAAATGCTACAGGGCCCACTGATTGATATTGATATTTATTAATTTTTAATGTTTAAAACTGCTTTTAAAACTATTTATAAATTTAAGTAAATGGCAAACAGATGATCTTTTATGTAGGAATAGTTATGTAGAATATAAGAGTTGTTTTTTTTCTGTATGAGGCATGATGACCGAGTGTCTGGCGATCGGTGTCATAGGTTTTGGTCTCGTATCCCGGAGGTGCCATAAATGTTTGTGAGGGTTCAGAATCCACTTTAAACCGTAGGTCCCTTTTGGACGTAAGGTTGACAACTTTACCACGTAAAAAGAATACGTCTCCTGTCTCGAAATTTGTAAGTAGGCAGACGATTTTTACCCACCATGGAGTTGTTGCGCCAATGATGAAAATGTCTCTGTATCTATCTTGTTATATATCACCTGTTATTTATGTACGTTGTTAAGACTTTGAAGTACATCAGCTATCTTTGAAGTGGACACTTCCTCAATCCATGGTCTATCACTAATCACGATGCAGCGACTCATCCCGTAGTCCATATCCCATCTGTAATTGTTTCGACCTGTGAAAGTTGAACGGACTATCGCTAATTTCATGATATCTGATTATCCATGACACTAATAATCTACTGTCAGATTTCAGTGACAGGTTGTTCTCATTAGTACAAAACACTAATGTAATACAATTATATGTAATATGTACAAAACACTAATGTAATACAATGATATGTAATATGTACAAAACACTAATGTAATACAATGATATGTAATATGTACAAAACACTAATGTAATACAATGATATGTAATATGTACAAAACACTAATGTAATACAATGATATGTAATATGTACAAAACACTAATGTAATACAATGATATGTAATATGTACAAAACACTAATGTAATACAATGATATGTAATATGTACAAAACACTAATGTAATACAATGATATGTAATATGTACAAAACACTAATGTAATACAATGATATGTAATATAAATATCCACGACACTTATTTGCTGTCAGAATGGAAATTTTTTATACATATATACATTTGTTAGTTTTGTCAAATAAATCAGTAAAATTAACCACAGACTATTCTTACATTCTGCTGACAATTGTCTTCGTTGTTGTAAAATCTGTATTCTTATAAATATTTATATTTTGTTGCACATGAAAATAGGCTGAAATTTTCAGTGTTTAGATTATAAAAAGGGATATCTATCTCATTCTTGCAAAATACTAATTTTCTTTTAAGGTTTATCATCTGACAGAATTCAGTTAAATTTTATTTTCTGTATCACGTAAATTTGTATTAAAAATGTGTTCATAGTTATTATTAACGCCTTTTGATTTAAAACATCTTAAATTTTAGAAATATGATGCAGTTTTCTATTGGTTATGATTAGAAAACTGTGCGGTATTTCTAAAACCAAATACATGGTTTCAACGCCATTCTGTCATTATTACTGACATCAAGGTAATTGCTGTAATTTTTGAGGCAATTTAAAATGCTACAGGACCCACTGATTGATATTGATATTTATTAATTAGTAATGTTTAAAACTGCTTTTAAAACTATTTATCAATTTAAGTAAATGGCAAACAGATGATCTTTTATGTAGGAATAGTTATGTAGAATATAACAGTTTTTTTTTCTGTATGAGGCAGGATGACCGTGTGTCTGGCGCTCGGTGTCATAGGTTTTGGGCTCGTATCCCGGAGGTGCCATAAATGTTTGTGAGAGTTCAAAATCCACTTTAAACCGTAGGTCCCCGTTGGACGTAAGGTTGACAACTTTACCACGTAAAAAAAATACGTCTCCTGTCTCGAAATTTGTAAGTAGGCGGACGACTTTGGCCCAATATGGAACTGTTACGTCAATGATGAGAATGTCTCTGTATCTATGTTGTTATATATCACCTGTTATTTATGTACGTTGTTAAGACTTTGAAGTACATCAGCTATCTTTGAAGTTGACACTTCCTCAATCCATGGTCTATCACTAATCACGATGCAGCGACTCATCCCGTAGTCCATATCCCATCTGTAATTGTTTCGACCTGTGAAAGTTGAACGGACTATCGCTAATTTCATGATATCTGATTATCCATGACACTAATAATCTACTGTCAGATTTCAGTGACAGGTTGTTCTCATTAGTACAAAACACTAATGTAATACAATGATATGTAATATGTACAAAACACTAATTTAATACAATGATATGTAATATGTACAAAACAATAATGTAATGTAATACACTGCATGCAATATAAATATCCACGACACTTATTTGCTGTCAGAATGAAATTTTTTATACATATATACATTTGTTAGTTTTGTCAAATAAATCAGTAAAATTAACCACAGACTATTCATACATTCTGCTGACAATTGTCTTCGATTTCATACATGCTGCAATTCAAATGCATGTAACGTATTGTCAATCAAATTAGTACGCTATCAAGAACATTATAGCCGGACTATGAAAGAGATGTTATTAAAATTGTAACTTATAAATGACTTTATAGGACATCAAATTAATATTTTGTTATTGTTTGCCCACTCGTAGCCTAATATTGCAAATTTGTTCTAATGCAGCTGGACAATTAGACTGGACAATGCTGGACAATGCTTAGACAATTGTCTTTGATGCCTTAAGGCAAGCACTGCACAGACGTTGCGAAGTTAGCACTACCTAGGAGGTGCGTGTAGCTTGAAGATAAGCTACAGACGCGGAATAACAATACCCCGCAACGCTCTACGATCATGTCAACTCAACGGTTTAAAGTGGATTCCGAACCTCTACAAACATCCATGGTATTGACGGGACTCGAACACAAAACCTGTGGCACCGAGCGCCAAAGCGCTAGCCACTCGGCCATTTAGGCCCTCGTAGCCTAATATTAATGAGGATAATTTTAGTATAGAATTGTCGAAAGTTCGACTCCCGCTTTACTTTACGCGACGGCGATTATCAAATCATGTGTAAGCATTGATAGCGAGTAATAGTCAGTTAAACTGTTTGGTTGGAAATTTCTTCAGTATGATGTAAACGTGTGTTATCCAGGAATGCAATAACTCTCACTTTTACTTTTGGTAAGGATTGTTTATAATACACTATGCGGAATATTATGATGATAAAAGTGTCATTTTAGAAATTGTAATTCAAGCACCATAACAATTATATAAATACTCATTTAAGTATTTTAATTTTTACCAAAAATCTTTTTTCATTAAAATCCTGGCTGTGAAAGACATTTTATATTATCTGATTTACAATTCGTTATTACTTTCTTGCATTTGTGCATTTTTAAAAATTATGTACAATTATATTCATCACATTAAATAAAATCTTTTCTAATACGAAATTAGTTAACATTTTGTATGAGTTTAGAAAATTAAAAAATAATCATGTAGTTAAGATAAAATGGTAGGATGCATTTTTAATGAATGAAACAATGATTGAAATTTCGGAAACATGATTTCTATATAATTGTTCTTTATCCTATCCAATTAATATAATTTTCCTGTTTTGCGGAGAATCTACATTAATTTTCTAATTAAGTAACAGATTCTGATTAAATGCTATTTAATTAACTAATAAGCTAATGAGGTGTTTACGAGAAATACGGAACTGACACTTAATTTACGCTAATTTTTTACACATGACTATCAGCCGAAAAGAGAAATTAAATTAATTAATTAGCTATGAATTAATGCAATATGTAACTAATTAGTATGAAAATACAGTTAATTATATATTTGAATAAAGAGAGCATTTTAACTGATTTTCCATATTCAGTTACGAAGAAGTGGAGATTTAAGGGGTCATAAAAATATTATAAATTTTTATTTTTAGTATGAATTGTTGGTTTGTTCATTCACAAAATGATTGATTTTTTTTAAATTCAGCAATACGAAATTTTGTACAGCTTTTAAAGAAATATTAATTTTAAAATTATTTAAATTAAAATTAAAATTATATTAAAAGTTTTCTTTACCAAGATGTTCTTGAATTTATGTTTCAAAAAAAATTATGTGAATGATTCAAACAAGCTCTAGAACTCTTCTTTAGAAAAATAATTGAAATAAAGTAAAACATCTTGACTAAAATAAAGCAAAAGTTGAATAACAAGTTAAACTATATTGATCCTGAAAACACTGTTGGAATATTATGATTTTGGGCATACTTCAGTACATTTCAGTACTGTTTAAAAGTTATTTTACAAACCCATCCTCCCCTAAAAAACTAATCCCTAACATGAGATTTTTAACAATTTTTTTTTTCTAATTGCAAATAATTTTATTATTAATCAGCACTTTATTCATTACAAGCACCATTAAAGGAAATAAACCAGGTATATATAGACTCGATAAGGCTGATGGTCGCATTAACTTACTATAAATTGATAGTGGGCCACATAAAGTAAAAACAATAATTAGCAAACATATATTTAATTCAATGATAAATATTTAATATAATACTAAATAAATATCATAAACTAATATATTTGATGAGTAGCGTTACAATATTATAATAATTATCTTAATATTTGGTTTGAGTTCAGTAGAAACCAAGCGAAACAATAATTTGACAATTGGCTTTTACACCTCTATTTTTTATTTTTATAGCTAAAAATAGTTTGCTCGCAAATATATTTTCATCCAAAACAGGCTTACAATATTTAAATTAAAGCCCGATCATGTTTCGGTTTAAGCCTCTCTGATCTATTCAAAATTTACTGTTGCCACTTTTTATACACTATTTTTTGGCAATGCAATGTTTAAATTATATAAAAATATATTAAACTTTCAGTTATACAATATATTGCTACATTGCTTGTTATTTCATCCAATTCCTTTTGAAAATAAATCGCAAACAAATATATTCCAAATCCTTCTCCATATTCGTTTCATTTTACCACGAAACTTTGGGATATCCAACTCCTTTTCGCTAAAAAGGTATCAGCCAACCCTATCAATTGAAGACGCGATCGCAGTCAAATAAAAATCGAATGCCTTTTTCAACGCCACAAAACAAGAGTTTCTCGTTGCCACCCTCTCGAAACAAAATGAGATCGCCTGATTCCGCAAACCTTTTTTCCCGGATGGTATGAGGCTCTCCTTTTGTATTGGGAAATGTCTAATTCATGAAGCGACGTCTGGTGTTGGCAGCTCTTGCAAACCAATGAGTTCCGCAAGACTTCTTCTTCTTTTGCTTCCTCTTTGTTCTTTCTTTTGTTGTCCTTCCTTTTTCTCGAGTTTCTTTGTCTGTATCACATGTTACGGTGTAAGACGCGTGGAACTTATCAGGATGGTATTGGTGTATATATTAGCGCACTTCAAGCTGAAATGATGGACTCCGATGTTGGTGAAACATTAAGCAGTGGTGTTTAAATCAGTAGCCTGTAGTGTTTGGGTTAAAAAAAATGATGGCGGAAGAAACACAATCGATTGTTCTTTGAGTTCGAGAGGGAAAAAAGAGAATTGTTTTTTCTTCAGGAAATATATTACCGAGTCCTTCAGGATTTTTAATCTAGAACAGTATTGGAGTGAGGTGGAGTTAAATGCTAAATTATTAACGAGAACTGATGATGTTTTATTTATATTATGAAATAAATCATTGAAAATTATGTCTGTAGAGAAGGTTATCTCTCATCATTTATTTTAAAGTAGCAATTATGTTTTTTGAAACGTAAATAAAAACAAGTTCGGACTCCAAAGTTAGCTACAAGTTCGGATTCCAAAATGGAATTGGCGAACCTTTTAAAATTCCAACATCATCAATAATGTCTCTAATTGTAAATCGACTGTTTGCAAGAAAGAAATCCTTAATTTTTTGGACGTGAACTTCGTCGGTTGAGGTTAATGGTCGACCAAAGTCTAACAATGCATGGTTTTGGTTTTATCATTATTATTATTATTATTATAAATAAATGTTCTGTAACGAAACTAGTTCAAAAAAATACTTTAATTAGTTAAACAGGTTGTATTTACCCTATTATAATTTTATACTTCTGCTACCGAAATTTAAATTCTTAGTTATTTCAAAATTACAGCTTGTAGAATTACAGAGAAGCCACGAACTTCATATTCCCGAGCAAAATCCTGATTGGTCCTCCTTGAGCGAAGAAGTTAGAATATTGGTGGGGGAAAAAGTTGACAATGATTAAGTGTTTATATATTGACGGCAATACACGAGTTGACACCCGTCACAATTATCTACTTTGATGCATTCTTTTAAAGGGCGGCATGTCAACAAAAAACAGTGCAAAATACCCGACGGAGGTAACGCTTACGAGACTTTTATCTTGCCCGGTTTAATATTTTCCCTCGACTACATGGAAAAGTCTTTTCGCATTTTTTTTTCAAGGGAGGTGTAGTTATGCATAAAGATAAGCTTCCACTGACCCAAGAGGTTTATTTTTCTTTTTTGCAAAATATTAAAGTTTAAAAAAAAAAAAAAAAAAAAAGTCGTGAACAAATGTGTTTATTTATTTTTTTCAAAAATTTACTTTGTATAATATTTTCGTTATTGTAAAATCTGCATTTTTATACATATTTATATTTTTTACAATGATTCTAGTCTGGGAATTTCAGAGTGTAGATCCTAAACGGGATATCCATCTAAATCTTGATAAACATTAAAAGAACAATAAGTATTTTACATCTTACAGGATTCAATTAAATTTTATTTACTGTATCCTTTAAAATTTGATTAAAAATACGTTAATATTTAATAAGAACAACTTTTGACTAAAACCATCTTTGATTTTGGAAATATGGCGCAGTTTGCTAATGATCATGATTAGAATGCTGCGCGATATTTCTAAAATCCAATCCATGTTTTCAGTTTAATTCTGTCATCATTATTGAGATAATGGTGATTGCGATAATTTTTAGAGACAGTTGGAAAAGTTCTGAATTACATTTTAATGATATTTATTAATTTTTAATGTTTAAAACTACTTTTAAAACGATTTGTAAATTTAATTAGAAGGCAAGTAAATTATCCTTTATGTAGGAATAGTTATGTAGAATACAACAGTTGTATGACTGGTGTATGGGGCATGATGACCTAGTGACTGGAGCTAGATGCCACAGGTTTTGGGCTCGAGTTCCGACGCTGCTATAAATGTTTGTGGAGGTTCGGTATCTACTTTAAATCGTACGTTCCCGTCTTAGATGCGTTGGACGTAGGGTTGGCAACCTTACCCCGTAAAAAGTAAACGTCTATAGTCCCGAAATTTATAAGTAGGCAGACGAGTTTCACGCACCATGGGGCTGTTGCGTTAATGAAGAAAATGTTTCTGTATCTGTGTTGTTATCTATCACCTGTTGTTTATGTATGTTGTTATGATTTCGAAGTGTATCAGCGTTTCTTTTTATGGTTTAGGGTTATCAGTACTACGCTCAACAGTCAGATTATACCGGGATCTACAGTTTAAAGTGGTCTCAGAACCACTACAAATACCCGTGGCACCACCTGGACGCGAATCCTGAACCAGTGACACTTATTGACAGAGCGCTGGTCACTCAGCCATTAAGTGCCAGAATAAAAACTTATTGATTATAATCCTAATAATGCATGTTTTCGGTTTTAGTAATAGTAACAGCTCATAACCATACCTCGTAAAAATAAAACCTCTCATGTTTCGAAATCTGCCCATATTCAGACGGCCTTGGCCCACCATGGGGCTTTTGTGCCAATGATGATGAGGATGAGTAGTAGTAACAACAACAAAAACATCAATAGCAAACAGCAACCGTAACAATAACAACAACAATATTAATAAATGTTGTATAACAAAACTAGTTGAAAAAACTTATATTTTTAGGGGTTAAACAGGCTGTATTTAACTAAATATATTTTGTTAGCTTCTGCTATCAAAATTGAAATTATTAGTTATTTCAAAATTACAGCTCGTATAAAAAAGAAAAAAAGAAAAGCTTAACATACTAGTATTAATTTCATCTGCATCCATAATAGACGCATTTTTAAGACGTTAAAGAGGAGGAGAAGCCACGAACTTTATATTCCCAAGCAAAATCCTGACGAGGTCCTCATTTAAGCGAAGAAGTCAGAAAATTGGAGGGGGAAAAATTTGACAATGATTAAGTGCTTCTATATTGACAGCAATACACCAGTTGATACCGTAAGAATCATCTTCTTTGATGCGCCCTTCTAAAGGGTGGCGTGTTAACAAAAAAAAGTGCAAAATATCCGCCGGAGGTATCGAGACTTTTATATTGCTCGGTTTAATTTTTTTCCTCGACTATATGGAGAAGTCTTTTATTTTTTTTTTTTTTTCAGGGGGTATAGTTATGAATAAAGATAAGCTTTCACTGACCAAAGAGGTTTATTTTTTTAATGCTTATTTCACGAAAAATAAAGTCTTGAACAAATGTGTTTTTAAAGTTTTATTTATTTGTTTTTTCAAAAATGAACTTTGTATAATTTTTCGTTGTTGTAAAATCTGTATTTTTATACATATTTATATTTTGTTGCACTGAAACTAGGCCGGAATTTTAAGTGTTTAGATAAAAAAAGGTATAACTATCTCAATCTTTCAAATTTATAATTTTTCTTTTAAGGTTTATTATCTGACAGGACTCACTTAAATTATGTTTTGTATCACTTAAAACTGTATTAAAAATGTTAATAATTATTATTTATAGCAGTTGATTTAAAACATCTTTAATTTTGGAAATGTGGCGTAGTTTTCTGTTAGTACATGGTTTCAGCTTTATTTTGTCAACATTATCGACATCAAGGTAATGGCAGTAATTTTTAGAAACAGTTTAAAAGTCACGTCACATTTGATTGATATTGATATTTATTAATTTTTGTTGTTTAAAACTACTTTTTAAACGATTTCTAAATTTAAATAAAAGACAAGCCACGAACTTTATATTCCCGAGCAAAATCCGAATGAGGTCCTCCTTAAAGAGTAGTAATTACAAAATTGCTGGTGGAAAAAGTTGACAATGATTAAGTGCTTCTACATTGACGGCAATACACGAGTTGACACCCGTCAGAATTATCTTCCTTAACGCGTTCTTCTAAAGGGTGGTACTGTGTTAACAAAAAACAGTGCAAAATATTCGACGGTGGTATCCCTTACGAGACTTTTATCTTGCTCGGTTTAATTTTTTTCCCCGATTACATGGAAAAGTCTTTCGGATTTTTTTTTTCGGGGGTGTAGTTATGAATAAAGATAAGCTTCCACTGACCAAAGAGGTTTATTTTTCTTTTTACAAAGTATTTTTTTTTTGTTCACGAAAAATAAAGTCTTGAACAAAAGTGTTTATTTATTTTTTCAAAAATGAACTTTGTATAACTTTTTCATTGTTGTAAAAATCTGAATTTTTATACATATTTATATTTTGTAGCGGGGAAACTGGGCTGAAATTTTCAGTGTTTAGATCATAAAAGAGATAACTATCTCAAACTCGTAAAATATTAATTTTTCTTTTAAGGTTTATCCTCTGACAGGACCAAGTTAAATTTTATTTTCTGTATCTTTTAAAATTGTATTAAAAATGAGTTAATAATTATGATGAACATCTCTTGATTTAAAATATCTTTGATTTTTTTTTAAATATGTCGCTGTTTTCTAATGATTATGATTAGAAAGTTTCGCGATATTTCTAAAATCAAATCGATGTTTTCAGCTTCGTTCTGTCATCAGTTTAAAATGCTCTACGTCACATTTGAGTGATATTGATATTTATTTAATTTTTATTGTTTAAAGCTTGTTTTCAAACGAGGTCTAATTATAGTTATGTAAAATATAACAGTTGTATGACTGCTGGATAAGGCCTGATGACCTAGCGCCAGGCAGTCGGTGCCATAGGTTTTGTGTTCGAGTGCTATAAATGTTTGTGGGAATTCGGAATCCGCTTTAAACCTTGATTTCCCGTCTTGTATGCGTTGGGCGTAGTGTTGAAATCCTTACCCCGTAAAAAGTAAACGTCTCATGTTTCGAAATCTGTAAGTAGGCAGTTATTAGTTATGCCAAAATTACAGCCTGCATAAAAAAAAATAACAACTTAACATTCTAGTTTTAATTTCATCGACATCTAAAATAGACACACTTTTAAGACGTTACAGAGGGTGAGAAGCCACGAACTTCATATTCCCGAGAAAAATCCTGATGAGGTCCTCCTCGAGCAAAGAAGTGAGAAAATTGGTGGGGAAAAAGTTGACAATGATGAAGTGCTCATATATTGACGGCAATGCACGAGTTGACACCCGTCACAATCATCTTCTTCGACGCGTTCTTCTAAAGGGTGGTATGTTAATAAAAAAACTGTGCAAAATATCCGACGGAGGTATCCCGTACGAGACTTTTATCTTGCCACATTTAATTTTTTTCCTCGACTACACGGAAAAGTCTTTTGGTTTTTTTTTCAGGGCAGGGTGTAGTTATTAATAAAGATAAGCTTCCACTGACCAAAGAGGTTTATTTTTCTTTTTTGAAAAGTAATAATGTTTGGTTTTTTTCAAGAAAAATAAAGTCTTGAACAGAAGTGTTTTTGAAGTTTTATTTATATTAGTTTATTACAAAAATGGATTTTGTATAATTTTTTCGTTGTTGTAAAATCTGTATTTTTATACATATTTATATTTTGTTGCACTGAAACTAAGCTGGAGTTTTCGGTGTTTAGATCATAAAAGGGTTATCCATGTCATAGTTGAAAAATACTTATTTTTGTTTTAAAGTGTATCATCTGACAGCACCAAGTTAAATGTTTTTTCTGTATTATATAAAATTGTATTAAAAATGTGTTAATAGTTATTATTGACACCTCTTTTCTTAAAACATCTTTGATTTTGGAAATATGGCGCTGTGTTCTATTGTTTGATTCGGAAGCGATATTTTTAAAATCAAATTCGTGTTTTTAGCTCCATTCTGTCATCTTTATTAACTTCTAGGTGATTGCTGTAATTTTTAGAGACAGTTTAAAATGTTCTATGCCACATTTGAATGGTATTGATAGTTATTTAAATTTTAATGTTTAAAACTACTTTTTAATCGACGTCTAAATTTAATTAAAAGGCCAGCAGATGATCCTTTATGTAGGAATAGTTGTTATGTAGAATGTAACGTTTCGGCCTATACTAGGCCTATAACGGCTTCGTCAAGAGGGCTGACTTCAGGACCATTGGAAAATTTTAATTTTAATTTACAAACACTATATATATATATATATATATATATATATATATATACAAATGCATAACTTTGGGTTATTATACAAATAAATGAAAATTTAAAATTTAAATTTGATCACAAGTGCATGTTAAATCACAAGTGCAGTTTACTCGACGATCGGAGTTTTTCCGAGTTCTGGAGTAAACGTTAAATCTCAAAACACGTGGTCTGCTGCAGACCTTAATTTTCATACTGCTTGATAGACGAAACAACAAGGGGCTCACTTTGGAAACAGGTGGAAACTCGGAAACACTTAGGAAACTGAGAAAAACAAAATTTTTTATCGACTCGTTGCCGAACTCTCCAATTTTTTCTCCAAAATCCACTCTGAGAAAATCCGTCAAGGGGAGAGGAAGCTTCCCTCACTTCTCATTTTTTTTTTTCCAATGCGCTAACATTTTCTTCTTATTACTTATTTGTTTAAAAGGATAAAATATAGAAATACAAAGAACCACCGTGGGGAAAATTGGAAAACAATGCGCTAAAGTGAGAAATACAAGTAACCCAATACGTTATTGTGAGGAATATAAGGTACACAATGTGCCACTGTAGTTATTTCATGGATGGGAAGTATCATGCCTGAGATGAAGACTTTATGGGCATATTGATCCACATTTGCTGGTTTTGTCGACTAAATCAGGAAAATTTACCACATGGGATCCATGGGATATATTCTGTAGACAAATGCCTACGAATTCATACATGCCCCAATTAAATGCACGCAACGTATTGTCAATCAAATTAGTACGTTATCAAGAACATTATAGCTGGACTATGAAAGAGGATGTTATTAATATTGTAACTATGGTAATTTCTAAATATTTTTTAAATGATAATAAATTTATACTTTGTTATTGTATGCCCATTCATGGGTAAAAAAGAGCTAATATACCTCGAAGGCGATTATCAAATCACTTGCAAGCATCAACAGCGGTGCAGAGTCAGTTAGACTGTTTGGTTGGAATTTTCTTCAGAATGAAGTGAAAGTGTGTTATTCCAGAAGACAATGACTCTCCTTTTTCTAATAACCCTCTTTTGCCAGTAACCCTCCTAACTCTCCTCCTAATAATTCCATTTAGGAGTGTGTTAATAACACACTATATGGAATATTATAATATAAAATTGTTATTTTAGAAACTGTAATTTAAGCACCATTATAATTATACAAATACTTAAGTATTTTAATTTTTACTAAAAATCTTTTACCAGAAAACATTATGCCTTTGAAAGAAATTATCTGATTTACAATTCGTTACTACATTTCTTGCAATTGTGTATTTTTAAAAATTATGTACAATTATAATCATCCTCTTTTCCTCCACACACACACACACACACACACACACACACACACACACACACACACACACACACACACACACACACACACACACACACACACACACACACACACACACACACACACACACACACACACACACACACGCACACACACACACACACACACACACACACACACACACACACACACACACACACACACACACACACACACACACACACACACACACACACACACACACACACACACACACACACACACACACACACACACACACACACACACACACACACACACACACGCACACACACACACACACACACACACACACACACACACACACACACACACACACACACACACACACACACACACACACACACACACACACACACACACACACACACACACACACACACACACACACACACACACACACACACACACACACACACACACACACACACACACACACACACACACACACACACACACACACACACACACACACACTAC
>BPLQ01006171.1:0-17825 GCA_021605075.1 Caerostris darwini
AATAGATGCATTAATAAAATTAATTTTATTTCTTAATAATCAATACAAATTTATGATAATATAATGTTGTTACTGATTTATTGATGAAAACATTAATATTCGGTTTCTTTTATCTATCGTAGAAACAGTAATTTCTTATTATAAATATTATGACAATATCTAAATTTCAGAAAATTAAAAATACTTTAAAGTAATAAATTACTATTTGACTGCCCATAAGATGTTATTATTCAGATGTACGATTTGTTTATCGAAATTAACGTATTAATAAAATGAATTATATGCCTTTAATAATCAATACAAATTTATTTTAAGAATATTCTGGCAAACTGATATTTCCTTAAAATCTAATAAATGATAATAGACTAATATTACTTTTTTAGCATTCTAATGTAGAAAAAGAAATAAAACAATTTTAAAATTGACATTATTAAATTTTTGAATAAATTGGGAGTTTTAATTTTATTTGTTGTTAGCTGTTATAATTAAAGCGCTTCAATCATAATCGAACAATGGATATCCATTTTATTCTTTTTAGAAAAAGCAAATAATAATTAAAAAATAAATATTTTATTAATTAAAACGGCTTTAAATATTTATTAATTATTTGAATAATTCATAAATACAAGAAAATCTTCTATCGTAACTTGCTAAATATCTGTGAATAATTATATCATACACTGCGTGAAAAAAGTAGAAGGACATTAGATTATTTTTGATAAATGAATAATGACGCATTTTTTTAACAATTAACTTATTCACAACGTTTTTACATGCTGATACCTGTATCTAGACAAAGCAAAAAAGTACACAATTAAAAAAAAAGTATACTTAATAAAAAAATTGGTTTTGACGATCTCATGATCAGTGAAAAAAGTAGAAGGACACTTCTAAAAAAGAGGTGTACTATATAAATTAATATGTAATTCTTTTCCCGTTGACTCGAATTACTTCGAAGATCCTATTTGGCATCGAACTGTATAAAGATTGAATTTTTGTTTGGCAAAAATTGTCCCATACAAAGTTTAATGATTTCTGCAGCTCAGCTACAGATTCAAATTGCTTTCCACCCTCGTAAACACGACGTACAATCATTGCCCATATGTTCTCTACAATGTTAAGATCAGGACTTTTAGCAGGCCAATGTAAAAGTCGAACATTGTTTGTTGCAAACCAATCTTTAACACCATTTGCAGTATGAATTGATGCTCCATCTTGCTGAAAAATCCAGTCGTCTCCTCCTAACTCAGTGCCATATGGGAGAAGATTTGAGTTTAGAGTCTGGATGTAGTCTGTATGGTTCTGTCTACCATTTAGAAAGACTAAACTTGTCCTGCCTCCATAGCCAACTGCTAACCATACCATTAAACCACCTCCTCCCATTTGTCGAGTAGAATAAGTTTCTTCTTCAATACCAAGACAGTGCCAATAGTACTGATAACCATCTGGACCATCCAAATTGAATTTTTCCTCATCGGAAAATACAACTGAGGTCCATTCTGAGCTCCAGGACATGTGGTCTTTAGCCCACTGCAGTCGGTTCTTCATGTGTCCTTCATTCCACTTCGGATGGTGCGTCCGTTTTTGAAGACGAACTTTTGAGCGTTTTATGTAGTTATAGACGTTCTTTTGGTTACATGTGTAATTCCTGATTGAAATTGCGCCTTGCCGACACTTCCACCAGTCTTTTTGAATTCACGAATGATTTTCGTTGATCACGTTGGGTGAGTTTTTTGGTCTTCCTGTCTTCTTTTTCTTCTGTCACTTTCAGGGTTTCTTATGAAGTTCGAAACAGTATTAGGACTGATTCGTAGCTGCCGTGCAATCTCTCGCACCTTTGCCTTCATTTTTATAGGCAACTATTTGGCCCTTCTGAAACTTACTTAAGGGTATTCCTCTGGGCATCCTAAAACCAACAAAAACTATGAATTTCTAGCTAAATATTTTATTCTTGTTAAAAAGGAATTAAAAAGAAAAAAACACTTACCTATAAACTTTCCACTATTAAAGTAAACTACTTGAATTCATTGGTTTTTATATTCTACTAAAATTAATTGAGCTTAAATATGGTTTTAATTTTTCCATTCTATAATTTTATTTTGAAACTAAATTTGATCCTTCCATTTCAAAATGTTTGTGTCTGCAGATGTTTAAATTTTAGCCGTATTGAAACTGATCTATTATACCATCCTACCACATTATTGTCCCAGAACATATTGAATTTGCCCTACTATCCTCCATACCACATGATTCCCCAATAACCAAGAATGCACGTTTCAGTTTGTGATCGATATTGGTTAGAATGTAATAATACAAATACATAGTAAGATAAAACTAAGAGAGTTACAAAATATCGCAAGATTTTATTGAGAAAAAAAATGACAAATTTCAAGAAAAAATCTAATCGTCTTCTAAATCTGAAGACGAATTAATGGAACTGCGAAATGATAATTTTACGCATTCACTTTTTACATTTCATTTTCTTAAGTGTAATAAAAAGAAAACAATAAAATTTAAGATAAAATAAGTATAAAAATGGAAAATGTGTAAATCTAACACTGTATATAACATATGTAAGACATGTAAAGTGTATCAGTGCAGACTATTGTGCTAAATTGCTGTATGACATTTGTATGTTTCTAAACAAGGACTTATTCCGTACAAGGGATTAATTCGAACTGTAACAAGCGAAGCGAATTAAATATTACAATGTATATCGTATAGATGGACACAGATAAATATAGAACTGGTAGGCTCTCTATTTGTACAGGAGGATGATTAAGGGTGCGATTCTTAGAAGCTGGAGTTAAAGAAGTAAGTTATAAATTGCGGTGTCACCAAAATGGGTGGGATGGTAAACAGCACCCTGAGGTGCATTCATGGATCAGTTGTTCTCTCAATAATAAAGAATCAACAGAAAAATTAAAGTTCGAAAGTTCCAAAGTAATTGAAAGTAAGTTTCTTTCCAGATTAAACTTGCAACATTGACATGATTTCGTTCCAATCTTGTTATCGGTTTAATTCACTACCGGAGTCTTCAAACCACTGCTAAATAATTACTGAACTCCAGTTCAAAAAAATAAACTCCAACTATATTTTTTAGAATTCTCTAGTAATAATCGCTAATTTTCATATTCATTACATTATTTTTTTTTATGGAGTTTGACAATCTCTTCCCAAAGTACCAAGTAAAATCCCATATGTCAGCAAACAACCGAAACTGGTGATTAGGAGGGATCTGTCAAAAACGTATATCTTCCATAATGTCAGATTACTTTCCGACGCAATGTTCTCGTATTTAATTTTCATTCGTGTTTTAACATGACAATGCCGTAAAATACATTGCATTATAAATTTGGCTTTGGCTGCCTTCTCATTTGTCCCTGTTGCAGAGATCATTAGCAGCAAGTGTTCACACAAATGAAAAATGAAAGGACAAATCAGGTAGAAAGAATGATCACGAATGCTAGTGAGGAATGCTATCCTGTAGCCAGTCCAGAACAAGCCAACTAAGTTCAAAAGGGTTGCGAGGAAGGCTGGAAACGAGAAACATTCATCGAAGCTTCTCATAGTACTTGCCAGATTTTCATAGACTCCAAGCAATTTTTTCATTTCTTCAGTTGAATCATCTTTATTAAGTATATCGTCGTAAAGGTCTTGCATCAATGTACAAGTAAGACTGTAATAAACCACAAAAAGAGAAACGAAGTTATGTGAAATAATGTAGAATAAAGTGTGGAAGATTTCTACCGTCAGTAGGCAAAAATTTGAATGAATTGAAAGATATATTACAGCAGAATTATTTTCGCAAAACTTTTTGTTGTCACTTTTGGTGGAAATGCCTCCATATAAATAATGTATGATGTCTAAAAGAAACATTATCTGAGCAAAAAGAAAATATGCAATGAAATATTTCTTGCCTTTTATTTTACACATTGGTAAAGCTTTAAATATTTCGCTTATATGCTTTATCGTTGATAGCATTTTTTCTCGTTTTTTATGCGTCAATACATAATGTAATACAATCAAAAATGCCACAAAGCCCAGAGTTAACTCTTGTCTTCTGATTCCAGAATCTAACAAATAAATAACTACAATTAGAAGTCGAATGCATATAATAGTACGAATGAAATATATCCAAAGATTCTTAATAAATGAAATATATCGCTTTTGTTTTATAGTATATGATTGGGGTCTGTATTTGTCAGCAGATATATCAGAAACATTCATTCCAAAGATAATGTATAAAATGAAGATCCACTTATACTTGCTTATAATACAATCATCAGAAAAGTTTTCATCCCTTGCTGTTTTGTCAAAATTTTCAGATTCATCGTTCCGTAAAGATTCAACGAAATTTAGTGTCATCTCTTGACGAATCGGGTGACACTTTCTTATCATGTTTACAAATTTTCTCTTTCTTCTATAAGTTTTAAACATTTTCTTTAATAACAAATGGTTTCTTCTGACGCTAGTGAGTGATTCTTAGCAAGTAAATAATTATATCCAAATAAATGCTGCTATATGTATTTTAACGAACTGTATTATCTAAATGTATCGAAATATTATGGTTTTTCCTTCTAGTTCATCTTGCCTTTCTTCAAAAGATAACAATCATAATTTCACTTAATCTTTTCTTTGCAAAGAACGCTATGGCATTTTATGCTCCTTAGAAATATATTTTTATTTTTTTGAATTAGTTGAATCTCAGGAATACATATTTAATCGATGATGAGATACTTTTAACCCCGGGTTTTCAATTTCTTTTCACAATATGCGCCAAACACTTTGAAAGAGGAAAGCAGCCAACTGAGTTCCATTCAGTCAAGTGCGAATAAACATTTACTACTCTTATTCCAATAGTGCTTGCGGATTCTACTTTAAATGAAAATTTATAATAAATATAATAAATAATGTAAAATGTTTTGATTTACTAACATATGCGGACGCTAACTATTAGAGTGCTTTCCTTTGTGCGAGAGATCGTGGAGATGAAGCGTAAAAAAAATTGAAATAGTCGATATATTTACATAATATTCTGCTTCCAAAACATCTAAATAATTGCATTTTCCTTATAACATAAAAGGATAGTAATGAATATAATGAATAGTTTCCTTAATCAATATTTTCCTTTCTTTAAATTTTAAAGCTGAAATAAAAATACTTTTCTTCTAATTTGCATAAACTATTACTATCTTGGTAAATAATTTACGAAAGTGCATTGATTTACATAAGTGTATTGAGAAATTCAATCAAATTATCTTTAAATGTTTACGAAATCGAGAATTTGTGCTATTGGTCAGAGATCGCAGAAATCGATTTCTAAAAAAAATCAATTGCTCCAAACTTCAGAATATTTTCTTTGACTATATTAGAGGAACTGTTAAATGTTTTCTATTATATTTTAAACAAATTAAAAAGTTTTTCTATTAAAAGGGGTTTAGTGATAAGTGATTGTTTTTTTGTTGTATTATGCGCTCTTATAGATTTATAAGGAAACAATATCATTTTATCTGAAAAATATTTTTAATTTAAAAGTCTTTATTGATAAACTTCATTAGAAAAATTTAATTCATAATATTTTTTATGATACTTATACATCTTAGTAAGTAATATATGCATCTTAGTATAAATAACTTATGCATCTTAGTTTTCCAAATTTGATTCCTATTTATTTATTTATGAAAAAAAATATAAAATTATTTTCAAATATTTTTATTTTGTTTACGCATGCCTGATATGAAATTTTAATTTTAAATAGATGATTTGTATCCAAAGTGAGAAAAAATGAACGACACTGTGTCAACGCTTCTTATCATTTGGACCAGGAACTAAATGACTTTAAATTGAAAACAAAACTTTGTAACATTTAACACCACGTACTATAGTGATTTAAAAGGGCCTACGAGAGCGACGCCTTAACAGGATCGTATCCTTCATCTAAACCTTGGCATTTTCTCTCTTACATGCCCATGCCCCAGTATAGAAGCACACTGTAAATAGGGTCCATTTAAGAAAATATTACTAACAATATTTAAGAACTGTAAACTGATTTATTTTAGTTAAAAGAAATGTGTTGGTATATTTTGGGCCTTTTATTTGAAATCACTTGTCACAAACATGGTTGATTTGTTTAAAATTCAGAATTAATTAGGATTTCAAAACTGCATTGCACATCAAGAAAATAAGAAAACGCATTGACCCTGGTCTGAAGTAGAATACTGCTAAGTACACTCTTGTGATTGTTTTCTTCTAAACATAAACTAGTCAAAGATATGGAGCAAACTTTCTCTGTTCCTTTCAGATAACCATATATTGACGACTTACAAACCACAAACCCGAAATTTCATTCATAATAAAACTAGTTTTATAGATCAAAGCAGATTTCGGGGACCAAATTTATTGAATGCTATAATTGAAAACAACAACAGTTAATTAACGACATTGTATCAGCTGTATTGAGCGATTTATTCGAGCCATTTTCTTCATTCCACCTTTTATGTGAGGATATATGATAATTAAGAAAATTATTAAAGATGTCCCCTTTTGTTGCCCTACTGTGTATATTCAAGCATGTACATCAAATCAAGTACATGTACATATGTACATAAAGTATGAATATACTGTACATACTTGGTTCATTAGCTTTATTTTGTACATTAATTAATTGAGCCTCCATGTGATTTTAAACTTTCTATTATCACAATAAGTTCAGATTAAATTTTCTCCATACATTTCAAAATATGGTCTGCAGATATTTAACTGTTAATCCGTGTTAAATCTGCCCTACTATTCCACCATAATACATTATTCCCCTGTAACCAAGATCACTTTTTCAGTTTGCGATTGATTTGGGTCAAAAAATGTAGTGCATGTATAAATGCATAATAAATAAAGCTTAGAGAGTTGCAATGTACTGCAAAACTTTACTGATAAAAAGATGTCTATGTATCTCAAGGATTCTTCATAAAACTATATCTGAAGTCAAATAATTTCTATATATCAAATTATATCTATATATAAAGTAAAAGCTGGAAAAATATTTTAAAAACTTATGTAATACATATTGTAAAGTGTATGAGAACAAACTGCTACTATTGTGCTAAACTGATAAATGACATCTGAATGTTTCTAAATGGGGGAGTGTTCGGTTCAATGGATTAGTTCGAACTCCAACAAGCGATGCTAATAAAATGTTACAATGTATGTCCCATAGATGGATACACATAAATATAGATCTGGTAGTCCCACCATGTATTCAAGGGGATGACTGAGTGTGTGATGCCTAGAAGCAGCCTTTTAAAAGGTAAATTCCAAATTGTGGTAAATCAAAAATGGTGCATTCGTGGATCCGTTTTTCGATCAATAATTATTAGTCACGATTATATATCCGATATTAAAAAAAGATCATAAATAAATTAGTTTTCAAATCAGAAAACTCTTTTTCTCTTCATTTAAATCTACTTGAAAAAAATCTAAAAAATAAAATAAAATAAATTGCATCCATTATTTTAAGAAATTTCTAATAATAATCTCTAATTTTCCCATTCATTCATTGTTATTGTTTTCTCGAATTTAATAATCTCCTCCCAAAGTACCAAGTAAAATCCCATATGTCAGCAAACAGCCAAAACTGGTGATTAGGAGGGATCTGTCAAAAACGTATATCTTCCATGATGATGAGATTATTTTCCAACGCAATGTTTTTCTCGTATTTCATTTTCTTTCGTGTTTCAAGATGACAGTGCCGTAACATGCATTGTATTATTAATTTAGCTTTGGCTGCCTTTTCATTTGTCATAGATGCAGAGATCATTAGCAGCAAGTGACGTGACAGATTATAAATAAGAGGACATATCAAGTAGAATGGATGTTCAAAAAGTTTAGCGAGAAATGCTATTCTGTAGCCATTCCAGAACAATCCAAATAAGTTCAAAAAGGTTGTGAGAAAAGCTGGAAACGAGAAAGATTCATCCATACTTCTCAAAGTAGTTGCTACACTTTCATAGACTTCGAGCAATTTTTCCATTTCTTCAGTACAATGATCGTTATTAAGTTGATCAAGTAGATCATCGTAAAGAATTTGCATAAGTGTACAAGTAAGACTGTAATAAACAACAAAAATAGAAACGATGTTGTATAAAATAATGTAGAATAAAGTCTGGAAAGTTTTTATCGTCATAAGACTATAATTTGAAGGAATTTCAATATATATCAAAGCAGAATTAGTTTTGCAAAACTTTTTATTGTCAGTTTTTGTTGAAATGTCTTCATATAAATAATGTATGATGCCAAATAGAAGTAATGTTTGAGCAAATGCAAAATATACAACGAAATATATCTTGCATTTTATTTTACACAGCGATAAAGGTTTAAATATTTTGCTTATATTCTTTGTCGTTGATATCATTTTTTCTTGTTGTTTATACGTAAATATATATTGAAATACCAGCAAAAAATGTCAGGGGT
The DNA here is from genome assembly GCA_021605075.1 of Caerostris darwini. Taxonomy (NCBI): domain Eukaryota; kingdom Metazoa; phylum Arthropoda; class Arachnida; order Araneae; family Araneidae; genus Caerostris; species Caerostris darwini. The sequence goes on from BPLQ01006171.1 coordinate 8,470, forward strand.
AATAGATGTATTTCTTGTCTTCTGATATTAGATTCTAACAACCAAATGACAGCAATTAGAAGTCTAATACATATAATAGTACGAATGAAGTATTTCCACAAATTTCTAATTGATAAAATAAATCGCTTTTCTTTATTAACAGGCGATTGGGTTCTGTGTTTATTAGAAGAAATATCAGAAATTTCTATTCCAAAGAAAAGGTATAAAATGAAGATCCACCTATACTTGTTTATAAGACAATTATCAGAAATGTTTACAAACGTTTCTGTTTTGTCAAAATTTACTGTTTCATTGTACTTAAATGGTTCAATCAAATTCACCTTCATCTTCTTACAAATCGGTGGACAACTTCTTACAATGCTTACAGATTTTCTCTTTCTTCTAGAAGTTTTAAACATTTTCATTGATATCATGAGATTTCTACTAAAGCCAGTTACTGATTCTTAAATTGTTAACTTATATTTCTGAATTTAAGTTGTTATAATTATTTTTAAAAACTAAAATATCTAAGTTTAATAAAATATTATCTTATATTTCTTCAAAAGAGATAAATTATAAATCCACTTACTCCTTTTCACAAAGAACACATTCGCATTTTATGCCTTTAGAAATATAATTTTATCTTTCGAATCAATTAAAATATAACAATACATGTTTAAAAACAACTGGTAAAGTTCAGCACTAATTAAAATATTAAAGCTTTCATGGCGATGAGATTCTTTTCACCATGGTTTCCTTCATTCTACTGAGCCTTGTCACCAAACTGTTTAAGTTAACCAAAGGAAGGAAGTTAACCAAATTTGTTTCATCAAATCAAATCGAAGGAAATCGAAATTTGTTTAAGGAATTAACCATGCTTGTTCCAAAAGTACTTGCGGATTCTATTTTAGCTGTTTAACACAAATTATGCAAGAGAATTATGATTATTTTCAGTTAAAAGACTAATCGAAAACGTAAATTTCAAAATTGTGAAACTTTCATTGATTTAACGAATAAAACTGTTATAAAAAACTATTACTCTAAAATTGTCGAAAAGTGAGAATAATTTCCAGAATAAATAAATTTCATGAGCACATCGAATTTTTAGCATAAACATTATTTTGACTGAAGTTATTGGTTAAATGCAATTCAACGAGGAGTTTCTATACGAAACGAGTTGGAGCTGAACACATTAATATATCATAAACGCAATGACAAAAAAAACCAAAGAGAAAAAAATTTACAATAAATATAAGCGTGATGTAAAACTTTTTGATTTACTAATACTTGCTTACACTAACTATTAGTGTACTTTCTTTTGTGTGAGAAACCTTGGCCGTGAAGTGTAAAAAGGATGAAGTAGTCGATATATTTACGTAATATTTTGCTTTCAAATCACCTAAATAATTGCTTTATGCTTATATTATAAAAAGATAGTGATCCATCATTAATGAATATTTTCATTTTTCTAAATTATAAAGCTGAACAAAAAATGACTTTCCTTCCCATTTTAGAAAATATTTTTACATTGGTAAACAATTCATGAATGTGTATTGATTCACTTATGTCTATTGAGAAATTCAATCGAATTAGCGTTCGTTGAATGTTTGCAAAACAGTAAATTTATGCTGTTGATCATAGAACACAGCTTTCAATTGGTTTTCGATGAATAAAAAATCAATTGCTCAAAATTCACAATTTTCTGAATATATATTAAATGAACTATTAAATGTTTGGTACCATGGAAAGCAATTTGAAAATATGTTGGATTACAGGGGTTTAGTGATAAGTGATTGCTTTTGTCTGCATTATGCTATGTTATAGCTTTATAAATATGCAATATCATTTTAACTTTTTTTTTCTCACAAACTTTTTTAATTTAATAATGTTTATTGTTAACCTATGTTAGAAAAAATAATTCGTAATATTTTAATATTTTTTTATGATACACGCATTTTTTATAAGATTTTATAACACATTCTTTATAGTATTCCAAATTGCCTTTTATTTATTAATTTATGCAGAGATAAATACTAAAATGTTTTCAATTTTTTTTTTTTTTTTTTTTTTTTTTTTTTTTTTTTGTCTACTCATGCCTGATATCAAAATTAAATTTTAAATATATGATTTGTATTCAAAGAAAAGAAAATTGATCTACTCTACGTCAGTGCTTCCGAATGTAATAATTGACCTGACTTTCATCAGCCTCATAATTAGTGTCACTCTGAATAATTGCCGTTCAGATTGTAAACTTCAATGGTGAACTAACGTTTTCGACATTCTTTTCTTGCTAACAGCTTATTTCAGTACTTTACCTATTTCTTTATCTTTAAGAGATTTAACATATAATTTTAATTTATGTATTTTTTTGTTTTTGTTTTTTATATTTTATTTGTTTAAATATAACAAAGGAAAATCAATAGAAAGAATGAAAATTCATTTAAGAGATATGAACATTTTACAGATAAAAAAAATAGCAGCAAAAACAATAAAATTTTTCGCTTTAGAATATAATAATCCTGTCTCTTATGTACAATGTTTCTTCCAAATTCATGCTATATACACTTGTGTAAAAAATGCATCACATTTAGAAATATAACAAGAATGGATTGTTATTGAGCAGACAAGAAAGTTCACATTTACCTGTCTCTACTAGATCCTGTACCTATTCCCGGTAAAATAGGAACACAAATTGGACAGAAAGATTTCAGTCTTTTTTCTAAAATTTGAGGCAAATTTGAGATTTCCATTGCCTTTAATAGACAAATTTAAATGAATGGTATCTTAGGTGTCAAAAACTTCATTAAGGAATTTATTTGTACCTGATAAGAAAATTCATCACAACACATTCAACACGAATTTCAAACTTTTAAAGTCACAAAGTAAGTTTATTTCTCAATTAAATTAGAAATATTGACAGGATTACGTTCCAATCTAGTTCTTGATTTCATCCAGAATCAAAGTTTTCAAAACACTGCTTAAAATTACCGAATTCCAGTTGAAAAAGAAAATAAACTCCAACTATAATTTTAAGAAATTTAAAATAAATGATTCCTTATTATATTTTCTTTGGTTTATTAATCTCTGCCCAAAGTACCAAGTAAAATCCCATATGTCAGCAAACAGCCAAAACTGGAGATTAGGAGTGATCTGTCAAAAACATAAATCTTCCATGATGTGAGGTTATTTTCCAATGCAATATTTTTCTCGTATTTAATTTTCATTCGTGTTTCAAGATGACAATGTCGTAAATGACATTGTATCATTAATTTGGCTTTGCCTGCTTTTCATTGCCGTTGTTGCCGAGATCATTAGAAGTAAGTGATGTGACAAATAATAAATGGCAGGACAAATCAGATAGAAAGAATGTTCATGAACGTTATTGAGGAATGCTATCTTGTAACCTGTCCAGAACAAACCATGTAAGTACAAAGGTTTGCGAGAAAAGCTGGAAACGAGAAAGATTCATCAACACGTCTCAAAGTAGTTGTCAGACTTCCATAGACTTCAAACAATTTCTCCATTTCTTCAGTAGAATGATCGCTATTTAGTCGATCAAGAAGATCATCGTAAAGATCTTGCATGAGTGTACATGTAAGACTGTAATAAACAACAAAAAGAGAAACGGTGTTATATGAAATAATATAGAACAAAGCCTGGAAAATTTTTATAGTCAATAGGCAATACTTTTTTGGAATTGTAAAATATAAGACAGCAGAATTATTCCTGCAAAAATTTTTATTGTCAATTTTGGTTGAAATGTCTTCATATAAATAATGTACGATGCCAAATAGAAGCAGTATTTGAACAAATAGAAAATACACAATGAAATATTTCTTGCATTTTTATTTCACACTGTGGCAGAATTTCAAATATTTCGCTTATATTTTTTGTCGTTGATATAATTTTTTCTCGTTTTCTATAGGCCAATACATATTGGAATATAAGTAAAACTGTCAGAAATCCCAGAGCTGATTCTAATCTTCTGATTTCATAAACTAACAACCAAATAACCACAATTAGAGATCTAATGCATATAATAGTACGAATGAAACATATCCAAAAATTCATAAAAAAAGAAATAAATCTCTTTTTCTTTTTAATATGCGATTGGGTTCTATGTTTGTTATTAGAAATTTCAGAAATTTCTATTCCCAGGAAAAGGTATAAAATGAAGATCCACCTATACTTGTTTGTCAGACAATTATCAGAAATGTTTACATCCATTTCTGTTTTGTCACAATTTTCTGTTTCATTGTACTTTAATGGTTCGATCAAATTTACCTTCATATTCTTACAAATCGGTGGACAACTTCTTGCAAATTCACTTACTTCTTTTCCCAAAGAACACTTTCGCATTTTATGCCTTTAGAAATATAATTTTATCTTTCGAATCAATTGAAACTTAGCAATACATGTTTTAAAACAACTAGTGAAGTTGAGCACTAATTAAAATATTAAAACTTTCATGGCTATGAGATTCTTTCCACCACTGTTTCCTTTATTCTACTGGGCCTGGTCACCAAACTGTTTAAAAGAGGAAAATAACCAACCTTTTTCATCAAATCAAATCGAAGGACACATTTACTGTGGTTGTTCGAAAATAGTTGCGGATTCTATTTTAGCTGTTTAACACAAAATATGCGAGAGAATTATGCTTATTTTCAGTTAACAGACTAATAGACAATGTAACTTTCAATATTGAGAAACTTGCATTGATTGTACGAAAAAACTTTTATAAAAAACTAGTATAATTCCATAATTGTCGAAATGTGAGAATAGTTTCCGGAATAAATAAATTTGAAGAGCATCATCGAATTTTTAGCATCAACATTCATTTCATTAAACTTCTTGGTTGAATGTAATTCAAGGAGCAGTTTCTATATGAAACGAGTAGGAGCTGAACGCATTAATATATCATAAACACGGTGACAAAAATCCCAGACAGAAGCAAAATTTAGTTTTAGTTTGCTTACACTAACTATTAGCGTACTGTCCTTTGTGCGAGAGACCGTGACCACAAAGTATAAGAAAAGATGAAGCGTTCGACATATTTACATAAAATTTTACTTTTAAAACGCCTAAATACTTGCTTTCTACTAATAATATAACGAGATTCATTTCAGTAATGAATATTTCCTTTTTTCTAAATTATAAAGCTGAAATGAAATGGCTTTTCTTCCCATCTTAGAAAATATTTTTACCTTGGTAAACAATTCATGAATGTGTATTGATTCACTTAAGTGTATTGAGAAATTCAATCAAATTAGTGTTTGTTAAATCTTTACAATATATTGAATTTATGCTGTTGATCATAGAAGGTCGATAATAAAATCAATTGTTCCAATCTTCACAATTCTTTGAGTATATTAAAGGAACTGTTGAATGTGTTCAGATATACAAAACAAATTGAAAAGGTGTTGGATTAAAGGGGTTTTAGAGATAAGTGATTGCTTTTGGCTGCATTATGCTGTGTTAGAGCGTCAGAAGTAGGCACTATCATTTTAACTATTTCTTCTTTCAAACATTTTAATTTAATATTGTTTATTGTTAACATACATTAGAAAAATTTAATTTATAATATTAGAATAATTTTTTTGATACACGTATTTTTTATAAAATTTTGTAACATATACATCTTAGTATTCCAAATTTGGCTATAATTTATTTATTTATAGAGAGATAAATACAAAATTATTTTCAATTATTTTTATTTTTTTTTATATAAAACGTCAATTTTAAATATATGATTTGTATTCAAAGAAAAGAAAATTGATCTACTCTACGTCAGTGTTTCCTAATGTAATAATTTACCTAACTTTCATCAGCCTCCTAATTAGTGTCACTCTGAATAATTGCCGTTCATATTGTAAATTTCAATGGTGAACTAATGTTTGTGACATTCTTTTGTTGCTAACAAATTATTTAAGTACTTTACCTATTTCTTTATCTTTAAGAGATTTAACATATAATTTTTAAAAAAATTTTAAATTTATGTGGTTTTTTTTTGTTTAAATATAACATAGGAAAATCAATTGAAAGAATGAAAATTCATTTAAGAAATATGAACATTTTACAGATAAAAAATAGCAGCGAAAACAATAAAATTCTTCGCGTTTGAATATAATAATTCAGTAGTCTTAAACATGTACAATGTTTCTTCTAAATTCATGCTATATACACTTGTGTAAAAACGCATCCCATTTTGCCACATAACAACAATGGATTGTTGTTGAGTAGACAAGAAAGTTATTTCTGTTTTCACCATTTAAAAGCTTTTAAAAGCTAAACGTCTTTAAATTGGAAATAATGTCATGATCTGTCAAATATGTCCATTTGTGCTACCGTGAATTGTAATGAACGCCTAGAAGGGTGACATTTTAGCAGGATCGCATCCTTCATCTATGTCTTAGAATTTTCTCTTTAACGAGATGCAGAAAACATTTTAGTATTCCTTATGTAATATATGTTTCATTTATGAAAATATTTCTGAAAAAGCTTTAAAACCTGTACGCTTTTTTTTTATATTTTAGATAGAAAGAAATGTATTGGAATATTTTGGGCTCTTTATTTGAAATCATTTCTCACAAACATGGCTGATTTGTTTAAAATTCAGAATTAATCAGAATTTCAAAACTGCATTACACATCAAGAAAATAAGAAAATTCATTGACGCCAGTCTGAAGTAAAATACTGTTAAGTACACTCTTGTAATCATTTTCTTTTAAACATAAATTGGCCAAAGAAATGGAGGAAATTATTTCTGTTACTTTCATATAACCATTTATTGAAGACTCACTATCCACATACCCGAAATTTCCTTCATAATAAAACTAGTTTTATAGATCAAAACAGATTTGCCGGTCCAAATTAGTTGAATGACATAGTTGAAAAGAACAATATTTGATTAACAATAATTTTTATTGTATCAAATGTATTGGTACAATAGAAATTGAAAAACAGTAAAAAGTGGAAAATGAACAAATTTTCATAACGATTTATGACTGCAGTCTAAATTGTTTACAATAATAATGTTCACTAAGAGGCAAAACAATGTATAAAATATTTTCATGCAATGTGAACACTAAATGGTTCCTAAATTATAGTTGAGTATGACGAATGAAAGCATGAATTGTCTCAAAACATTTCGAAATTTGACGCTGCTTTTCAGTAAGTTGCTAATATTGTTTCTAGTAATATAAGGAATGTCAGTCAGACGTAGAAGACTATTGAAGAAATAAATAAAAAAGAGAAGAGTTTTGTTAAAAGATATTTGAAATATTGAATAATCTCAAACACTATTGAAGTTAATGGTTGTATGAAATTGCAATATAAAGCTTCATATTTGCCGAGTTGTGAAAATATTACTACTGTTTTGGCTTTACAAAAAATGAAAATCACCGAATATCAGAAGATGAAATTGCTCTAAATGAGGGTTTAGATTACATGAAGAGGTACACCAAATGCTGCAGAACTGGTTTCAAAAACTAAAATAATTGTTTTTCTCAAATATTGAAGCCCATTGTAAATATTACAATAACAAAAAAGTTACAAATTCTTTTTAGCTTCAGAGAGAGGATATATTATTTCCTACACTTACACTTACATTAAGTGATGCAGGTACAGTTTCCACAATCAATCAAAAAAAAAAATGTTCTGAAATGCTTAAGCACATCTGAAAAGTTTAAGAAACATAACAATTTCGAAACAGTTTCTTACGACACATTTTTAGCGATTGAAAAATTTTGTAAAAAATTATGCGCGTGCATTTATCATTGGTTTAATAATTTTTAAGGCAATATTTTCAAAGTTCACATTTACCTGACTCTACTAGATACTGTACCTATTCCCGGTAAAATAGGAACAGAAATTTAACTTCAGTCTTTGGCTAAAATTTGAGGCAACTTTGAGATGTCCAGCTCCTTTAATAGACAAATTTAAATGAATGGTATCTTTGGTGTCAAAACTTCATTAAAAAATTCATTTGTATCCCATATGAAAATTCATCACAACACATTCAACACGAATTTCAAACTTTGAAAGTCACAAAAGTAAGTTTATTTATTAACTAAATTAGCAAATTGATAGGATTTCGATCCAATCTAGTTCTTGATTTTATCCAGAATCAAAGTTTTTAAAACACTGTTAAAAATTACCGAATTCCAGTTGAAAAAAGCAATGAAAACCAACTCTAATTTTAAGAAATCTCTAATAAATTATTCCTAATTTTATGTTCTGGAGTTTGTTAATCTCTGCCCAAAGTACCAAGTAAAATCCCATATGTCAGCAAACAGCCAAAACTGGTGATTAGGAGAGATCTGTCAAAAACGTATATCTTCCATGATGTGAGATTACTTTCCAACACAATGTTTTTCTCGTATTTCATTTTCTTTCGTGTTTCAAGATGACAGTGCCGTAGCAAACATTGCATTATTAATTTAGCTTTGGCTGTCTTTTCATTTGTCCTTGATGCAGAGATCATTAGCAGTAAGTGTTGTGACAAATGATAAATGACAGGACATATCAGGTAGAATGGGTGCTCAAAAAGTTTAGTGAGGAATGATATCCTGTAGCCATTCCAGAACAATCCAAATAAGTTCAAAAAGGTTGCGAGAAAAGCTGGAAACGAGAAAAAATCATCAACACGTCTCACATTAATTGCCAGACTTCCATACACTTCAAACAATTTTTTCTTTCCGTCAGTAGAATGATCGCTATTTAATCGATCAAGAAGATCATCGTAAAGATCTTGCATGAGTGCACAAGTAAGACTGTCATAAACAACAAAAAGAGAATTGGTGTTATCTGAAATAATATAGAACAAAGCCTGGAAAATGTTTATAGTAAGAAGGCAATAATTTTTAGGAATTGTAAGATATAATACAGCAGAATTATTCTTGCAAAAAATTTTATTGTCAATTTTGGTTGAAATGTCTTCAAATATGTAATGTATGATGCCAAATAGAAGCAGTATTTGAGCAAATGCAAAATACACAATGAAATATTTCTTGTATTTTATTTTACACGGTGGTAAAATTTTAAATATTTTGCTTATATTTTTTGTCGTTGATATCATTTTTTCTCGGTCTCTATAGGCCAATACATACTGGAATATAAGTAAAAATGTCTGAAATCCCAGAGCTAATTCTTGTCTTCTGATTTCAGATTGTAGCAACCAAATAACAGCAATTATAACTCTAATACATATAATAGTACGAATGAAATATATCCAAAAATTCATAACAAATGAAATAAAGCTCTTGTTCTTATTAATATGCGAATGGGTTCTATACTTGTTAGAAAATATATCAGAAAATTCTATTCCAAAGAAATTGTATAAAATGAAGATCCACTTATACTTGTTTATAAGACAATCA
>BPLQ01006172.1:0-98545 GCA_021605075.1 Caerostris darwini
AGTTGTGAAAATGAGTTATTTTTCTTTTGAAAGACTAGAAATATCTTTAAAGTTAAGATATTATTTACCCTTATTTTGAATGTGTTCACTAGCGATAAAAGATCCCATCTAATTTTAAAAGTCAAAAGAACCTGATGATCTAGCACTTTAGTAATTTGAAGTTAGTTTTGGTTTTTGTATTACTGAATGCTGGTACAACAGTTAAAAACCCATCTCCTGATGAAAATGTTAAAAAAAAAAATTTAAGAAAAAGAGATATTGAAGAAGAAGGAATTGACACACAAAAAAAATGAAGTATGTTTTTCCTCTTGAAGGATTTTTAACTATTCAATTTGAAAAAGATGTAATTACAAGAGGTCTTGTTACATTTATACTAGCTACGTCTACAAATTATGGCGATGAAATATTAATGAAGGCTGGCTCTATAAACTTCATAAATAAGTTGAAATAATTAATATTAATAAACTTTATGTAATTGATGAAAGTCAATGTCAAACAATACGAAGCTTTTTTCTATCTCGTGTGGAAGTTATTAGATGTCCATATAGTTTAATGGACATCTAAAACTAAACAAAATAAATAAGATCTTATAAGTGCTATTCATACAGTTGTTCATCAAAAAAAAAAAAATGAAAGAATTGCTTTTTTTGTATTTCAAAAGACATTACGAAATTGGATGTATTTAAAATTTTGGACATATTATTATGCTATATATTTGATTATATTTATCATCATATTATTATTGTTATATATTTTATTATATATGAATGTTTGTCTTTATATTATTCAAAATAAATAAACAAATGTTTTTAAAAATAATAGTTTTACAGTTTATTTCTTCATATACAAAATAAAACCTTTTTAGTTTTATACAAAATTAAGAACATACAGTTTTACAAATGGTTTTAATAAATTTGGTACATTATCAATCAATTCTTTTTGTATAAATCTGGTAGAAATACACTGTAAATTTAATATTTTTTATAAAAATTTCACCTCTATTATTTACACAATCTTCATGAGCTCCATATTTCTTTATTAGTTGGATTCCTTATATTTTTAAATGTATAAAAAATATTTAATTTATAATTTATTGCATGAGAAACTAATATTTTTAGGTTAGATATAACATAAGTATTATTATCGTGTTGTAATATATCTGAATACTTGTGTTAATCCTAAATAGTCCAATCAATATTTGTTTTCAGGAAATTTTTTATACAAATAATAAAAAATTTCTTTACAATTAACTGTAAATGTAATAAATAATTGATTCTGTTGTTTGTTTGTTGTTGTTTCTTATCCCACTTGGCTGGCCAAGCCCACGAGCCCATATGGACTCATGATTGAAGGGGAAGGAAGCAGCTTCTGTTGTGATGGAGCACCCCGTAGGTAGAAGCCTGACTTTTGCTCCGTGACGCTCTTACAGTCATAGGAAACCGGGACCTACGGCTTAAAGTGGATTCCGAACCACTACAAACATCCATGGCACCGCCGGGATTCGAACCCGAAACCTGTGACACCGAGCGCCAGAGCGCTAGACACTCGGCCATTCAGGTCCCAAATTTGCCAACGGCACGCAGTGTTCCCAGGTGGTCACCCACCCAAGTACTGACCGCGCCCAATGATGCTTGACTTCGGTGTTCTAACGAGAACCGGTATATTCAGCATGGTACGGCCGTTGGCTATAATTGATTCTAAATCAGCTATGTTAACATCACAATTTAAAACATTACTAATTATAGAAATAGGATTTTTTAATTGTTTTGCAACCAAGTTTTTAAATTTTTCTTTAATTGCATTTTTTTTATCATTATTTGATATAATCATAAGAGACATAATACCATCTGTGATAATAACTCCTTCTGTGGAATGTATACAAGGTGTAGAAGAACAATTACATAATACAGGCATATCCTTAAAATCAGTTAAAAGTTAAGCTTCTAAAATATCTTTATACAATAATTCATCAACTTTTATACAATTTTCATGAGCTCCATAATTTATTAATAAATCTTTTACAAGTGTAGATGTACACATAGATAAAGTTGTATTTCCAAAGCAATTGTAACTTTTAATTAATGAACTATCTAAAGATTTGTAAATATTATCATCAGATACATTATTCATTGACAATACATGTCAAACAGTATTTTTCATAGGATCTCGTATATTTTTACTTATATCAAAAAGATTTACATTTATCTGCAATGCGTGTAAAACTCACTTATATAAATTTGGTATGATATAAATATTACCATCATTTTGTAAAACATCTGGATAAAGTTGTATAAACGTAAGAAGCATATTATTATCATACTTATCCAAAATTTTATTTTGAAAATATAAATTTCTATACCATTTATTATTATCGAGAAAATAACTAAGCATTTTAATAGTTTTACAGTATTTTACTGGTAATTTATTTTTTAAATTTGGAATATGTATTAAATCTGGTCTGTAACATACAATTTCTGCAACAATTTTTTCGTAATTATATTTAACTGCAAAATGTAAAAAAGTATTCCCTTTTTCATCCCTAATATTATCATAAATTAATTTTTTTTTTTATCTGTAGAGTAAAAAGAAAAATTTATTGCAATCTGGGCAAAAGTTATTGTATTCCATGTTTTCGGAATTTCATTATCAAATATAAATTTAAACTTTTTTTGGTGTTAGAAAATACTAATTTTCTAATATCAATATAATGCGAAGCTTTCATGTAACTAAATGGCATTAATCCATGATAATCTAATTGATTTCTATTAATATTTGGACAATTTGAAAGCAATTTACGAAAAATTTTACCAGAATCTTTAATAGCTGCTAAATGTAATGCATTTCTATTTGTAATTGGTTCTAAATCATTAACATTAATACAATTATAACTCAAAATTTTATCAAGAATTGACACTGTTTCAGAAATTTATAAAACATTTTTCCAGTAAATTTTTAATAAATAATGCAAAATTAAAACCCTCAAGTAATGCACCTGAGATAATAGCATGATCTGCTTTAGAATAATGATAACAAGGTTCAATTCTACAATTGCCCAATTTATAAATAATTTTATTTTTCATTTTAACGACTTTATAAATACTATAATTCACTTTAAACATATTAAAAAACTGTAATATTTAAAAAAATTTTCTTGGTATCTCAAATATATTATTAATTAAAAAAAAAAAAAACTATTACTATTTATATGTTAAACACCGTCAAGTAGATAAATTTTAAAAATGAATTTTAATCGATTTCGGTTACAATTTGGTGAAGATAATAGTAAAAAATGTGAAACATGTAATACATCTTTATCATATTTTATGAAGGAGGATGAATTTGAAAAAGTTGAAGGATTTATAGGAAATCCAAGTTGTCAAGATTGCAAAAATGTTTTTAAACATGATAATAGTAATTTTGAATTTGTAAATAGTATACATAGTGATGAATATAAAATGTTTTGCATAAAATGTAATAAAGAACCACGTATTTTGTATATTTATGACGAAGATAATAATTTTATTGGAGAAAAATGGTATGGAAATCAAAATTGCAAGCAATGTAAAGAAAATTGGTATTTACTTTCAAAACTGAAAAATATTTTATTATATCCTATACGTTGTGTATATCGATTTTGTAATTCTATTTAGATACGTATTCATATGTAATTTCATCTAATAGTTTTGTTTATGCTCATTCTTTCCTTTATTTGTTATTTCTGATATAAAACCATCGATACATATATTTTAAAATTTTTCATCCATCTCAATAGTTTCAATGCCATATATCATTTTAATACATACACGGCAATCATTAAAGCATCCCATTTATCATGATCATGTTTTTCTCAATTTTTATACAATTCTTTATCATTAGGGAATAATTGTTTGCAGACATTAACAATGACATATTGATGTCATTGTAAATCTTTTGTATAATAGTCTATACATTTAAAACTGTATAATCCGGTTACAAAAGTTTTAAAATTAATTTTATTATGTACTAAACATCTAATCCATAAAATAAATCTATTTTTCTCTTCTTCAAAAAGTCCTTTAGGCCATCTGACAATGCTTTTTTTCTTTTCTTCATTACAAGAACCTACATAATATTCTTGACAATATTTCCAATTTGGCCAGTTTTTACAAACATTTGCTGCATTTTCAATTTTTCATTCACTCATTAATCCTGATTTCCATTGACTACTTAATTGAGATCCCAGTAAATCAGATAACATTTCTTTTTTGTTCAATACATCCATTTGCTTAATATCTGAAAAATATTCAGGGTGATGAGGATTTCTTTTATAATGTTCTTGTAAAGCAATATTCCAAAATTGATAGTTGATTTATTAAGCATATCAATATTGAAAACATTAAAATTTTCACATTGCCAAGAATAAGGAAGAACAGAACTCATTTCTTTATTACGACGTCATCAAGAAATTTGTATATATACTGGCAGTGTATCAGTTCAGTTTAGTAAAAATGTTGTTCGAGTTAAGTAGTGGAAATGATGCTTGACTTGGAAAACTTTTTTGCTCACGTTATACCATATAAAATTGTGTTGCAAAATGATATTGTTAGTTTTCAAACTACAAAAGTTGTAAAGTCTAGTACTAAAAAATATACTTATAAAACTGCTTTGAAAGACGATTTAAGAAAACCTTATACTTTTCAACATATTAAGAAAAGACTGTTTAATAAGTATACAATTAAACGAAGATATAATATGGATACAAGCTGTTTTTGGAAACAAAATATTTATCTTGTAAAAGTGTTTTTTACTTTTGGAATTCAAACTCCATCTATCAATACGATTCACGTTATTGAATAGGGATGTACTGCTATGGATATTTACATTCCCTTCAATATTAAAGTAAATTTAAACATTGTACCGAATGATGAAAAGAATTTTATTAAAAAATTACTAGCTCCTTATAAATCATACTTTATTATGCATGGTTTTCCATACATGTTGGTTACCAAAAATATATGTTTTTTTCATATAGCTTCATATGAAGAATCATATGTCTATTCATCAAATACTGAAATGATTAGTATTAATGTAGAATTATATCAATGATTTATTTGACATCGTACATATGTTAAAATTAAATATACAATTTTTAAATCTCTATAAATAAAGGAATATTTTTCTATTTTACTATTATGTAATATTTTATTTAAATGTATTATGTTTGTTTTTAAATCTTTTAAATAAAAATGCATACCATTTGTTAACCAAGATATTTTATTGAAATATAATGCTAACCAATAATTACATGTTATATAGTTTCGGTTTAGATACAATTATTGGAGATACATAATCTAATCGATCATTTTCAATTCTATACATTATTCCTAAAAAAGGTTTTTCACATAATTCAATTTCAGATTTATATAAATTTAAATAATCAATCTTAAAATCTTTTTGTGAATTTCAATAATTTTATATATTAAATTTGCACTTTGTAAATTAATAGCAGTATAATTATTTGTAATTAATTTTTGAACTAAATGCTACCAAGAATTCCATTCTAATTTATTTCTTTTAAAATATTTACAATATTCTAAATGTGAAATATAAAAAATTTGTTTTAAACAATTTTTTACTAATATGTAAAGAGCATTAAATGTTTTTTTTTTTTCCCTCACCTTCAAATTTTAGTAGGTCTAGGTACCTATTATTAATATACAGACTTGAAAAGTAGTAATAATGAATTATAAACAGTGTATAGAGAATTATAATAAATTACAAGAAGAGCATAATCAATTATATGCAAAACATGAACAAAGTTTAGAGTTGGTAAAATCAATTAATCAATGTAAGGAAGATATAGATAAGTGTGAAAAATAATAACAATATAAAACAAATATAGAAATATTAAAATATACTACAAATGATTTATATAATCTTTTAAACGATATACTACATAGTGATGAAATAAAAAATGAAATTTTTAAAGGAGCGAATAACTAAAAGAATTCAAATGAAGGAAAATTTAGATTGGAATATGGAAAATAAACTTGATATATGGAAATTTAAATTTGATGAAATGGAATCAAATTATAAAGAATGTTTAGATGAGAATAAGAAATGTTAAAAACAAAATAAAACTTGAAAGAAACAATACAAAAATTAATGACTGCATTAAATGATAAAGAAATACAAATTGAATACGAAATTATTAAATCTAAACTAGAGACAGAAGATGATATTCAATTTGATACAGTAATGGAAAATTTGAAAAAATTATTAATATATGACAATTTATTAACAAAATATTATCAGTTAAAGTCAAATAATAAAATATGTGAAGAAGATATATCAAAATATAAAGAGAAATTTGAAAAATGTGAAATGAAAAATATAATAATTTGAAACAAATAATAAATACATTATATGAAGTTTTAACAGATGTATTAGATGAAAAAGAAATTCAAGATGAAAACATATTTAAAAAAAATTCAATTAAAGGATGAAGAAAATGAATATAAAATTATGATAAATAATTTAGACATAGCATTGGCAAGATATGCTAATTCAGTTTTTAAAAATACAAAACTGATGGAGGACCTTAGAATTTGCAAGCAAAAAAATTCTTCATTATTAGAAATGTTTGAGGAAGTTCCAAAACTTTTAAATGATTTACTAGGAAATGAAGAAATAAAACTATTATTAATTTATTAATCGTTTAAATAAATCTAAAAATAATATAAAAAGAGAATTAAATAATGAAGACAATTATGAAACCATAGAATTTATTACTATTGAAAAATTACAAAATAAAATTCAGATTTATGAAGATGCTATTAAAGGTATTAATGTGTATAAATGGAAAAAACATAATAATTATCCAGATATTAAACAATTATATGACAACTTTCATGATATAAATAAAAAAAATGTAAATTATGAAACTGAAAATGAAGCATTAAAAATAATGTGTTTATTTTAAAAGGTCAACACAATCAATTATTAAACGAACAAAATATGTTACAAGAAAAAACAAAAAAATTTAAAGCAAGTAATAAATGAACAAAATATGTTACAAGAAAAAACAAAACATTTAGAGCAAGTAATAAATGAACAAAATCTTTAATTAAATTCAATACTTTCACAATTAAATGAATGCCAAAAACCCTTAAATTATAAACAGCAAATAAATTTAAAAAAAATATCTACAAAAGAATATATTAGATATACAATGAAAATACAAATTTACAGAGTCAATTAAAAAAAATGTGAAGATGAAAATAATTTATTGAAATTGCATGTAGAAGAATTTAATAATAATTGTAAAAATGAAATAGATATTTTAAACACAAAGTATAAGTTAGAAATAAATATTAAAGAAGAATACACTAATATAAAAGAGCAATATTTAAAAGAAGCAAAAAATAAAAAATGATTTGCAAATTTGTCAAAAGAAATTAAAAGAATGTGAAGAACAATTATATTTTGAATTAAACATAAAAAAAGAAATATTTAATACTAATACTACTACTAATAATAATAAATTACATACCAGGTGGGCTGAAATGTTCGTAGGCTAGCATAGAAAAATTCTTTTTTTTGATAAAATTTGATTTTATTATTCAATATAGTTGCCTTCGAGGGCGATACAACGATAATAGCGGTCATACAATTTTTCGATACCATTTTTATAATACGATTTGTCTTTAGCCTCAAAATAGGCTTCAGTTTCGGCGATTACTTCTTCATCGGCGCGAAATTTCTGTACAGCGAGCATCCTCTTGAGGTCTGAGAACAGGAAAAAGTCACTGGGGAACAGATCTGGAGAATACGGCGGATGCGGAAGCAATTCGAAGCCCAATTCATGCAATTTTGTCATCGTTTTCATTGATTTATGACACGGTGCATTGTCTTGATGAAACAGCACTTTCTCCTTCTTCAAATGAGGCCGTTTTCCCGCGATTTCGTCTTTTAAACGCTCCAATAATGCTACGTAATAGTCGCTGTTTACGGTTTTTCCCTTTTCAAGATAATCAATAAATATTATACCATGCGTATCCCAAAATATTGATGCCATAACCTTGCCAGCCGACTTTTGCATCTTTCCACGCTTTGGAGTTGGTTCATCATATGCAGTCCACTCGGTTGACTGTCGATTGGACTCCGGTGTGAAATGATGGAGCCATGTTTCAGCCATTGTCACATATCGAAGCAAAAATTCGGGTTTATTACGATTGAACAGCTCCAAACACTGCTTAGAATCATCAATTCGTTGTTGTTTTTGGTCGATTGTGAGCTCGCGCGGCACCCACTTTGAACAGAGCTTTCGCATGTACAAATATTCATTCACGATATGTCCAACACGTTCCTTTGATATCTTTAGGGTCTCAGCTATCTCAATCAAATTCACTTCACCGTTATCAGAAATTATTTTGTAGACTTTTTTGATGTTTTCGTCGGTAACAGCGTGTTGGGGACGTCCACTGCGTTCATCGTCCTCGGTGCTCATTTCGCCTAGTTTAAATTTAGCGAACCACTTTTCTACGGTTGATTTTCCTGGTGCAAAGTCCGAATAATGTTTATCAAGCCAGGCCTTGGCTTCAACCGTATTTTTTTTCGCCAAAAAGCAATGCTTTATTAACACACGAAATTCCTTTTTATTCATCTTTTCAAATTAACAAAAGTTGTTACACTAAAAATGCGGGGAGATTTCCAAACCGGGTGCCCCCGGTTACAGTTGCTGTTTACGTGTTACAGTTACAGTTACGTGCTATTGTAGAGTAATTTTTCAAAATTATTTGCTACACATCTAAGAAGACTAATAGGGCGGAAATTTATGGTCTTTGCTTGGTTTAGGAATAATTTTTATTATTGCGTGGTTCCAGCATGAGGGGAAATGATGGTAAATCAGACATTTATTAAAAATTTTTGTGATATTAGTCATCATTGTTGAATACAGATGTCGAGTGCCTGAACGCGAAGCGTTCATCTACTCAATGGTATGTGAAGGCAGTAGGAAAGAAAAGTCATGATAAATAGATAATAGTAATCGTATGAATTGAGAGAAAAAAAAGAAGAAAGTAAGGAAAATGTAAATCATCGGTGATGGAAACGTAACAAGAAATGTATGATCAGCGTTGAAGTAAAATATCTAAAAAGCGATAAGTGAGCAGGAAATTACGGTGGTTTGAGGCTTCGATTCCATTTAGAAGTAGAGAAAGGATACTTGTATTTTCCATTCAATTGCGTAAATATAGTTTGTGCCTTGATGAGAGGGTTTTCGTGAGTCGCAATGGTATTGAAGAAATTTCTAGAAAGTTTAGTAATATAGTTGTCAATAGAATCAATTTTTAAATCTTGATGAATTGTAGAGTTGCGGACAAACCAGGGTGCACCAGTGATAATACGAAGAAGTTTGTTTTGAATAATTTGTACAGATTTCTTGTTAGATTGTGCAGCTAGACCCCAGATTGGGGCAGCATAGGTAAGGATAGGCCTAAGAACTTGTTTGTAGAGAAGAAGTTTGTTTGACAAAGTTAATTTAGAAAATTTATTAATGAGTGGTAGAGTGAGATAAAATTTTTTCCAACATTTTTCTTTGATTTTTTGAATATGAGCTCGAAACGTAAGTTTATTGTCTATAATTAAGCCGAGATATTTAATATTAGTTGCCCATTCAATTTCTTGATCAAAAAGGGAGAGATTAATATATGGTTGTCTGGCGTGTCCTTTTCGGAAAATGATAGCTTGAGATTTAGAGACATTAATTGCGATGCGCCATTTAGTTAGCCAATCCTCTAGGATATTCAGAAAATTTTGAAGAGTATTGATGACATAAAGAATAGAAGCACCTTGGGCAAGAGCAGCAGAATCGTCAGCAAATAGGCAAGTGGAAATGTTAGTGCACTGAGGAAAGTCGTAGGTAAAGATATTGTAGAGAATAGGACTTAGCACGCTTCCTTGAGGTGTACCAGCACAAATACGACCGATTTTGGAGAATTCATTATGAAGTCGAACTTGAAAGGTTCTATTTTTAAGATAATTTGTAATGTTAAGTGTGATCCAAGGTGGAAATTGAAGTTTGATCATTTTGTAGATCAGTCCATTGTGCCACAATCGATCGAAAGCTTTTTTGACATCTAGAAAGACACCTCCTGTAAAAAATTTATAGTTATATCCTTCAGTGATGATATTGGTGACACGTAGAATGTGATATTAGTGATGGCTTTAGTGGAGAGGCACTGCAGAGCTTTATTTGGAATATTAGAGAGTTTTTGCATACCGTATTTTGGACGTCCGTTAGCTTTTTTCCCCTAGCGCGCATGCTCATACGAAATTGCGCATGCGTATCTGCAATAATATTTCCTATGAGCATGCGCGCTAGGGAGAAAAATCTAACGGACGTCCAAAATACGGTATGCAAAAACTCTCTATTGTCAGCTCCTTTACTCGGGTCAACTGAAATATATTCCCCGTCCGCGTCGTTTAGGTTTTGGTTTCGTTTTTGTATTCTTTTCTTCGCGATTGATATTTTTTGGGTTTTATATTCAGCTTTTACTATTACACACCATAATAAAAAGTGATTCCTAATCCAGGCAAAGATAATAAATTCCTGCAGCATTTTCGTCCTGCTATTAAATTGGATAGTTTAGAAGAGTATCTGCTCGGCTTAAAATGAAATAAAAAAAAGTTTGGATATAAAAAAAAAAAAAAAAAAAAAAAAGTAAACATTAGTCATTAACAAAAATTAGAGCAAATGCTTGACGTGGAGAGAGGGAAAAAAGAAAAAGATGTGTTATCTATATACATACATATAACAAAAATAATAATGAATAATATTGCGCCAGGAAATTTTTTTCTTTCTTTTTAAGATCAGCTGGAGCAATGAACAAACGAATGAATTGAAAAAAGACAATTTATGATGATTTTAAACTTCGATTCCATTTTGAAGTTGCGTATGGATAGTTGTATCTACCGTTACCCTGTGTAAAAATGGTTTGAGCTTTAATGATGGTGTTATTGTGATTAGCTATATTACGAAAGAATTTTCTAGAAAATTTAGTAATGTGGGTGTCTATAGTTTCAATATTAAGGTCGTTGTGAAGGGTAGAGTTACGTATGAACCAGGGAGCGCCAGTGATAATCCGAAGTAATCTATTTTTAATTATTTGTACTTAGTTTTTGTGAACAGAATTTGCAGCAAAAAAGGATAATATACTATATTATGCAAAAAACTCTCTTGAAAATGGAATTTATCCAAAAGATCCATATGCAAATGAATTTAAAATAAATAATACATTTGCACAAAAAAAAAAAAGTGGTTTAATTTTCTATCCTAAAAATAGTAATGGTGAACCTATATATGATAAAACAAATATAATAAAGAAGTATATGAATATGATCAAAATAATAATCCTATTTTTAGTAAAAACATATGTGGAGATCAAGTATATGCTAAAGATGAAAATTTAAATGAATATTATCCATATGTTGATAATGTACCTTATTATGCAAAAGATAGAAATGTAAATAAATCTATATAAAAATTCAATTAATTTAATATTTTTTTAAAATACAAATGTATAAAAATTAATACATCATTGTATTTAATTAATCGATTTGAACATTATGTATTTATGATGCCTTTAAAATATTAATTAGATAAAAGGTTAGTACATTTTAAATATTTATTAGCGTTAAAAATCGAGTGGCTTACCGTAAATAGCTAATATTAACTATTGATCAAATGATCAATACTGAATATTGGCTATTTATGAAGGTATAACCATTCGATCAATAGTTAACATTAGCTGAATTTACTTTGATCAATCACCATGCCAGTAGTTAATATTGAAGTACCAAAAGGTCTAACATGCTATTTAGTTCATTTTTAAATACTTTTACATTATTCACAAGTACATTACTTCTTCATTATGAATTTGATGATATTTTTATTAAAAATTTTTTTTACAAATATCACATGTATAAGTTCATTCTTGAACAAGTGAACAGTGACTCCTGAATAAGTTTTTCATTAAATTTTTTATTAACTTCATAGATTAATTTTCTATAAAGTAAATTTGCTTATGCCTAGTTAGATTAGTTTTCACGTCAAACTCTTTGTTGCACATTTTACAGACATTTTTTTACAGTGAATCAGATTATGTCTGGTTAGACAAGATCTTCGTGCAAAATTTTTGTTGCGCACTTCACAAACATAGGGTCTTTCTCCAGTATGATCTAGACTATGTTGTAGAAGTGCATGCATTTCACGAAATACTTTGTTGCACATATCACATGAATGAGGTTTTTCTCCAGTATGAATAAGTATGTGATCATCAAGATGACATTTCTTAGTAAAATTTTTTTTACATATTTGACAAACATAATGTCTTCTTAATCCCTTTGATCCAGTATGAATTTCACTATGTTGAATAAGATAGTAGTTACGACGAAAGGTTTTATTGCATATTTCACAAACAAACGGTTTCTCATCAGTATGTGTTTGACGACGTTTTCTTGAGCTAGATATTTCCGCAAAAACAATGAAGCACATTTCACAAAAATGAGCTTTTTCTCCCGTGTGATATAATCGATGTGTCCTTAAATATGACTTTTGACAAAAGGATTTATTACATACTTCACATTTATATGGTTTTTCTCCAGTATGAATTCGATAATGTCGATCAAATTCATACATTCGTTTGAAACATTTATTGCATACATCACAAACATGATGTTTTTGTTCACTATTGCTAAAACTGCCCATAGTTGTTTTCAGTAGTTTAGACAGATACATATCTCTTGAATGAAAATTCAAACTTAAAATGAATACAGAAATTATATAAAGCATAGCACATGGAAATATTTAGTCCTCATTTTGGGCGCCTTTCAGTGTTGCCAGACCTGTAGATTAAAAAGTAGAGAAGTTGACAAGAATCTACGCAAGTCTCACTACCTATTTTTTTCTCATTTCGCGCAAAATGTATAACAAATTTTAATGTTTGTATTCCCTCAGATGCATTTAATACAAATATAATTTCATTCATAAGTAACTTGTTGAGCATTGAATTACTGCGTTTTTAAAGTTCTGCAACAAAGGCATATTTCATATTCAGAATTATTTTCTATGTAAATTTAAAACTTTACAAATAATTCTTAGTATTCACTTTAAAGTAAATATTATGAAGAAAAATTGCATACATTATATTATATAAAATCCCTTTGTTGTTATATTCCATAGAAATTTGATATTTTATTTTATTTTTTTGAAAAGTACTAAGTATCTAATATTGGCAGATCCTTAAAATAAATATTTTAACAAATCTGAATTACCAGATCTAAGCATTCGACAATCAAAATTTTTATTTTATTAAAAAAAATTAATAATGTTTTGTGGAATTTAAAAGGTATATTTTTTCAAGATTTATAACCCGCAAAAAAGTAAAGATAGCCCATAAAGTAGCATGTTGCTTAACTCGAAATTTTTGTAGCGAGGGCCCTTAAAGAGTTGCCCAATCTACTACTTATCGACCAAATTGGCAACATTGCCCTCTTCTTGGTGAACTAAAAAAAAGAGAAAAAACTCAAGTCAGCCCCTTTGCACCTTTCCCCCCCTATGGAATCTGAGTTTACTCTTACATTTTTCTCTTCTTATATGCAAGAGGCAGTAGCTGAAAGCACCACAGTACTTTTTTTCAGAATGTAACTGAGCGATTACTTTCCTTTGGGTGCTGTAATGCTTCCATTGATTTTTATTTTTAATTGCAGAAAATGTAATGAAGAAATAATAAAAATATAAATATTAAATTTTTATTAATTGACACAAATTAAAAACATCCAAAAAAAATTTTTATGCTAAAAATAAACTATTGTATGTTATTGATTTTCACTAATAACTTGGAAAAATCGAAGGACAAAAAAGTATTTACCTTGACTTGTATTCGAACCTGAATTAAGGCGGCCACAACGCAACGCGTTGCAACTAGCGTATAGTTTGTTTTGATTTGTAGCTCTACTGTCATCTTGTGCACACGAGGACTAAACAGACTGGGACCTATAACTTAACGTGGGTTCCGAACCACTAACAAACATCCATGCCACAGCCAGGATTCGAACTTGAAGCCTGTGATACCAAAGTTCAGAGCGCTGGCCACCAGGCCGCATATAGTTCATGGAATTCCGCTCAGATTAAGTGTTTTTTAAACTCCTCCTCAAAATTAGTATTTAAATACTTAATTAGTGTAGCTGCATAATTAATGTTTAGTAGTCTATTAAAAACTAAGGTTTAAAAAGAATATTTAAAAACAAAAAAATAGAAGAAATAAATAAAGAAAATAAATTACTAAAAGAAAAATTTGAAAATTAAATTAAAAATTTTGGAACAGTTAAGCAGCTATTATAAGGGATATAAAAAATTCCTTAAATAAAAAACCCGCTTTCTCGGAACCGTAACTTTTTAAAATTCTTTTCCTGCAAATGTCGAGGATCGAATCCTAATCTCTTTTCATCGTTAGTGCATTTACTACTGCATCGGTTCGGCGGCAAATAGAAGCATCAAAATTAAACCCGAAATCTGGCTCTTTGATACAGTACTTCTTATTGTAGATTATTACGGAGATCTTTGTCCACGTAGCGGCCACTAGCTCCTTCTTTGTAAAATGTTGAAACATAGCGGTGGTCTCATGCCCTTTGAGTTAATAAGCAAAATAGATAATTAAATGCCCTTTTTTTTTAAAAAAGAATTATTTATTTAATAAAATTATAAAATGAAAAAAATTTCAAAAATGTAGATGTTGATGAAATCAGCTGCATGTAATAAAACAGAATGAGCAAAGGTCGAATTAGGAGAAAAAATAGCTTAGGAGAAAAGCGCACTTTTTCATCTAGGCAGTTGTAAGAAATTAATTTAAAATATTTAGAACAGTGCGAGGTCTTTTGCTATGTTTGCGGGAAGAAATATCATAATCGTAATTTTGTAGGATATTTAATACAGGGTTATTGATGTTTCGCATATCATTATAGAATTTAGTAGAAATTTTGTGAACAAATTGTCTTAAACTTGGAATCGAGAGAGCTCGTCTAATAATTGATACAGTAATAAGTTATGATGAGTTGTAAATGAGATAAGCGATACTTATTCCAAATGATAACCTGTGTAATATAGTTTGGGGTTCTGTTGCATGTACAAATTTTGAAATTATTCAAAGGCTTGAGAACAAAACTTTCAGAATGTTAACGAATTCACCCTGGTAATTTCGTAATGACGATATTAGACCAGCTCTCTCGATTCCAAGTTTAAGACAATTTGTTGACAAAATTTCTACTAAATTCTATAATGATATGCGAAACATCAATAACCCTGTATTAAATATCCTACAAAATTAAGATTATGATATTTCTTCCCGCAAACATAGCAAAAGACCTCGCACTGTTCTAAATATTTTAAATGAATTCCTTACAACTGCCTAGATGAAAAAAGTTCGCTTTTCTACCTAAGCTATTTTTTCTCCTAATTCGACCTTTGCTCATTCTGTTTTATTACATGCAACTGATTTCCTCAACATCTACATTTTTGAAATGTTTGTTATTTTTCATTTTATAATTTTATTAAATAAATAATTCTCTTTTAAAAAAAAGGGCATTTAATTATCTATTTTGCTTATTAACTCAAAGGGCATGAGACCACCGCTATGTTTCAACATTTTACAAAGAAGGAGCTAGAGGCCGCTACGCGGCCAAGGATCTGCGTAATAATCTACAATAAGAGTAACCTGTGTAATGGTGTCTCTTCCCAGAAGGAAAAAATTCGAAAAAAACATCATAGATGACCTGAACTAAATCAATTTACTAACCGCAATGTAAAGTAATTAATTTAGCATCACATCAAATTATTTAAACATATTGTTATTGTAGATGCGCCTATAATAACAATGTGTTTAAATAATTGTTATTGTAGACACTGAATGCGCCAGCTCAATGCAGTGTGAGCTGGCGCATTCAGTGTTTTCGGGGCAAATCAAGATTTGACGCGTTTGAAGCCCAAAATGGCGGCCACTAGCTCCTTCATTGTAAAATGTTGAAACATTGCGGTGGTCTCATGCCCTTCGAATTAATAAGAAAAATAGATAATTAAATGCCCTTTTTTTTAAGAAAGATTTATTTATTTAATAAAATTATAAAATGAAAAATAACAAGCATTTCAAAAATGTAGATGTTGAGGAGATCAGTTGCATGTAATAAAACAGAATGAGCAAAGGTCGAATTAGGAGAAAAAATAGCTTAGGAGAAAAGCGAACTTATTTCATCTAGGCCAGGGGTCGGCAACCTTTTGAGTCGGAAGAGCCAAAAATGGCAATTTACAAAATTTCAAAGTTTTAAAGAGCCACACAATTTTTTCTTGGCCAACAATAACTAACAGGTGGGCTGAAAAGTTCGTAGGCTGACACATAGATGTTGCTACTAGTATTAAATCCATATGAATTTTAGTTAGCCCTAACCTTCAAAAGACACGTGTATAAATTTGATAGCTGTTGCGCTATTAGTATGTGACTTATAGCATTTTTAATGAAGTTATAGCATTTTTAGTGTTCATCTCGTGCAATCTACTCGGCTGACTGACGATTGGACTCCGGTGTGAAATGATGGAGCCATGTTTCATCCATTGTCACATATCGACGTACAAATTTGGGTTTATTACGACTGAACAGCTCCAAACACTGCTTAGAATCCCCAATTGGTTGTTGTTTTTGGTCGATTGTGAGCTCGCGCGGCACCCACTTTGAACAGAGCTTTTGCATATCCAAATATTCATTCAAGATATGGCCAACACGTTCCTTTGATATCTTTAGGGTCTCAGCTATCTCAATCAACTTCACTTTACGGTTATCAGAAATTGTTTTGTGGACTTTTCGTCGGTAACAGCCTCTTTGGTGCGTCCACTGCGTGCATCATCCTCGGTGCTCATTTTGCCTCGTTTAAATTTAGCAAACCACTTCTCTACGGTTGATTTTTCTGGTGCAAAGTCCGAATAATGTTTATCAAGCCAAGCCTTGGCTTCAATAGTATTTTTTTTTTTTTTTTTTGCCAAAAAGCAATGTTTTATTAGCACACACGAAATTCCTTTTTATCCATTTTTTCAAACTAACAAAAGTTGCTTCACTAAAAATGCTATAACTCACATACTAATAGTGCAACAGCTGTCAAATTTACACACGTGTCTCTTGAAGGTTAGGGCTAACTAAAACTCATATGGATTTAATACTAGTAGCGCCGATTTAATAATACTAGCCCACCTGTTTGTACTCGCACAAATAAAGTTTTTTAAAAAAAAAAAACTAATCTATTCATAAGAAAACATATCTATTTATTCATTATATCATTCTATTTATTCATTATTAGATAATGACTTATTATTTAAGTAAAAAATAAAGACAATTAAACTTTACTTACAACACTAACTTGTACTTCAATAACAAACAATTGAACAACAAATTCAATGGGAGCGATGGCTTTGCATGGTTATTCAAGTAGAAAATTTAAACTTTACTAAACAATGTAATTTGTACTTAAAATAAATAAAAAACAATAACATACATTTGAGCAAACAAATTCAATGGGAGCATTGGCTTTGCAGGGTTTTAGAAAGTTTGGATAAATTTGGCTCATAACTTGTTGCTTTAAGTTTCAAACACGCCTCTAAATTTTCATTTGTTAGTTGGCTTCTTTACTTTTAATTATATTCATGCAAGAGAACGCTTGCTCGCACGAATATGTCGATCCGAAGATAGTCAGCACTCCAAATGCCAACTTCTTCACCTCGCTGTATCAACCTGGAAGACTATTCCATGCGTCGAATATAAGTGCCTCAACTCGCGGCATTTCTTTTAAAGTTGTTCACTTTTGTTGCGTTACGTACATACATTTCTGGACCTCCAACTCTTCCAACTTGCTTTTCAACTCTGTAAATTTTCCACTCCACAAAGCTTTAGTTTTAAAATCAATCAATTGCATTTCTAGAGATCCAGTATCAATTCCAAATGACTCAATGGGGATTTCGTTACTATTTGTGTTGAGAGGATTTACTATGAATGCTAGAGTTGTTTTTGAATTGCTCAAATCTATCAGCAAATTCATCTTTAATTTTTTTTATAACTGTGCTGAAGTACCTTGTGTCAACAGTTGCACTAGTTTTATCACGATATTGCTTCAGAAATTGAAAATGAAGTAATATACCGCTCTGAATATCTTCTGCAAAAAGAATTAATTTTTCTTCAAAACAAATCAATTCTTCTACCAAAACATAGGCTGGGTTTCCCTTTCCTTGCAGTTTTAGATTCAGCTCATTTAATTTCGCTGCGATATCCACCATAAAGCAACCATTTGTCGTTCTCTAACTCAGGGTGATTAATGCCTTTTTTATTTAGGAATGTATTTATTTCATTCAAGCACAAAGCAAAACGTTTCAATACCTTACCTTTGGAAGAAGGAGGTCGGAATACTGAGTCTCCATTTCGTTTAAGAATTCTTTAAACTGACGATGGTAGTGTGCTTTTGACAAGAGGCTGTTAACAATCTTGATTACCAAATTCATGACCTCAACTATTTTGGCCGGAAATGTTTGGGCACAAAACGCTTCTTGGTGCATTATGCAGTGAAACGTAAGAATTTCGTGGTTTATTTTGCTCTGAAGAATCGTTGTTTCCCCTTTATTTTTTCCTGTCATACTTCTGGCTCCATCAGTTGCTATTGAAACGATTTTATTTAAATCGATCTTATTGTCTTCAAGGCATTTTTCCACGGCATTAGCTATATCTTCCCCTCTAGTTTGTCCCGAGAGCGGTAGCAATCCTAGAAGTTCTTCTTTTGGATCTTGGGAAGACATATACCTGACAAAAAGGGCAACTTGTACCGTGTCTTTTATGTCGCAAGACTCATCTATAGCCAGTGATAAGGCAGAAGAAAGTTGAACATCTTCCACCTGCAAATATGTTACATTTGAAGATATTTTAACTATTCTATCTTGTACTGTTTTAGCGGATAGTGGCCAATCTTTGATTTTTTTCAAGATTGCTGGTTTGTTTTTGAAATCACGAAACAGTTCTTCAGATTCCTCGTTAATCGAATCAGAACGATTTTAAAATGTTTTTTTTTTTTTTTTTTTTTTTTTTGATAAAATAAATAATATTTGCGTATGGAACTAAAGAGCCACAGTTTCACATCAAAAGAGAGCCGCAGGTTGCCGACCCCTGATCTAGGCAATTGTAAGGAATTAATTTAAAATATTTAGAACAGTGCGAGGTCTTTTGCTATGTTTACGGGAAGAAAGATCATAATCGCAATTTTGTAGGATATTTAATACAGGGTTATTGCTGTTTCGCATATCATTATAGAATTGAGTAGAAATTTTGTGAACAAATTGTCTTAAACTTGAAATCGAGAGAGCTCGTCTAATATCGTCATTACGAAAGTACCAGGGTGAATTCGTTAACATTCTGAGAGTTTTGTTCTCAACCCTTTGAATAATTTCAAAATTTGTACGTGCGACAGAACCCCAAACTGGGCTTGCTTAAGCTAATACTGGACGAAGGTAAGAGAGATATATTAGAATTTTGAGATTAAGAGGGAAAGCTGAATTTCTATTGATTAAAGGGTAGATAATTTTAAATTGAGTATTGAATTTATTTTTAAGGTTGTAGATATGCGATCTGTAAGTTAAGTTAACTGTCAAGAATAATTCCTAAGTACTTTGTTTCTTTAGACCAGGTGTTATAATTATTATATATTTTAATATTAGGAGGGTTATAAGATTTTTTGCAAGTGAAAAGAACTGCTTCAGTCTTGTCTACATTTCATTTTATCTTCCAGTTAATGAGCCATTTTTCTAAATCAATGATATAATTTTGCAAATTTTCCTGGATACTGCAAGTTTTTCGGCCTTGCGTTAAGATTGCAGAGTCGTCAGCATACAGACTAATTTTGATATTGTTCTTTTGTGGAATATCATTGATAAAGATATTATAGAGGATAGGAGCTAGAATGGAACCCTGGGGCACACCAGCGTGAATATCACGAATTGAGGAATCAGTATTCCCTACTGCGACAACAAAGTGTCTGTCTGAAAGATAGTTACGAATTACTTGAATCAAATAAGGAGAGAAATTGTAAAAATTGAGTTTGTAAATCAATCCATTAACCCAGACTCTATTAAAAGCCTTGGCCACATCAAGAAAAATTGCAGCAGTTTCATATTTCCAGGTAAATCATTCAGCAACAATTTCTGTGAGATTGTAGAGCTGATGAGTTGTAGAAAGTTTTTCGGTAAATCCAAATTGCTGTGGGATAAGAAGGTTCTTTTGATTTGACTCACTTTTAAAGAGGTTCAGGATGACATTTTCAATTAGTTTACTAATAGAAGATAGAAATTGGGCTGTAACTAATAGGAGAAGTAGGATCCTTTCCAGGTTTAAGAATTGGGAGAATTCTAGCTGTTTTCCAAGACTTAGGATAGTAACCAGTATGAAGAATAGAATCAATAATTTTACATATCTCAAGGAAATCATATCATATCTGAAAGGAAGGTTTTTTAACGTTTTATTAGTAATTTTATCTATGCGAGGAGTTTTGTTAATTTTCAGTGAGGAAATACAATTAATAACGAAAGATGCTTTAGTGATAGGAATTTCAGAGACTTGACAAGTATTAATAAAATTAGTGATAGTGGACTCAACGAGATTTTCTGTATTATGATTATGAATGTTATTCTCAAGAAACTGTTCCTGAAGGCTGTCAGCTAAAACCTCGGCTTTTTGACTGTCAGTGGTGGTATTGTGAATTGTTAGAACCTAGGGTTCTAATGTGAGAACGTTTACGTTTCAATGTCCTGGGACAAGACCAGAAAGAACCATCTTCGCAGTTTACGGTTTGTAGGTGTCTATCCCAAGTTTCATAATTATATCGACCAATAGCTCTTCTCATTAAAGTCTGCGAGTGGTTATAATCAGTCTTACTTTGTGGATCCCGAAAGATTTGCCAGGTTTTACGGGCATGATTACGGTTAGTGATTAAGGTTTGATGATAATGTGACATGAGAGTAAGTTATTTATTTTTATTTTATAGAGGCAAATTTATTTTTTTTATCTCCATTCTTAGGACCTCTTTTATCTTATCTCCATTCTTAGGACTTTTTTATCTCCATTACTACTACCTTTTCGCTGGGGAAAGGCTTAAGAGAAACGGTATGGGGGGGGCAAGAACGACGAAAACATTGATTAGAAATTATTAGAATGGATAATTGATTGAAATGCTAGTACAAAAATACGAGTATAGTAATCGGCCCCATAAACAAATTCCCGCAAAGTTAAAGGACATTAAAATTAGCCATTTATTTAAATTAACGCTTACGGAAAAATTACTAATTTTTCAATATTTAATAACAGCTCGTTCTATTTAAACAGATTCCAAGACCTATCCAATCTTAACATCCCTGTTCACGTAATCAAGAAGAAAAACTCTGGAATAGGTTGTATAATCCGATATCCTATTCCACCTGCAAATAATGAGCCAATCCATATTTTCTGGAACTTTTGGGGGTTTGAACATCGGATAGGAGATACTTCACTATTTACTTTCATTATAAAATATTTTAATTATTGATGTATCACTTTTTACGCAGACTTTTATGAATTACTGGATTATAACTAAAAAAAAATTATTTATTAAATAATTAAACTGTTAAATACATTTGTTGTTGTTATCGTGTCCCTCATGGAAGGAGGGAAGAGGGGTGCAGCTTCTGTTCTGATGGAGCACCCGTAGGTAGAAGTCTGACTTCTGCTCCGTGACGCTCTTACATTCATAGGAGACCGGGACCTACGGCTTAAAGTGGATTCCGAACCACTACAAACATCCATGGCACCGACGGGACTCGAACCCAAAACCTGTGGCACTGAGCGCCAGGTCGCTAGTCATTCTGCCATTCAAGTCCGTTAAATACATTTATGTCACACTAATCATAACTTTTAATTTATTGAGCTTAATGGCAGATTGACTAGCGCTCTGGCGCTCAGTGCCACAGGTTTTGGGTTCGAGTCCCGTCGGTGCCATGGATGTTTGTAGTGGTTCGGAATCCACTTTAAGCCGTAGGTTAACTTTTAATATGGATGTAGAGCGTTGAACGTAGGGCTGACAGCCCTACCCTATAAAAAGAAAACATCTACTGTCTAGAAATTTGCCAGCAGGCCCAAAAAATTTGCCCACCATGGGACTGTTGCGTCACTGATGATGAGTGTTACCAATCAATTTACAAACAACACAAATTTCGGTAGGGAATTTTTTTTTTCTTCTCTTCTCTCTAAATGAATTGTAATGACTACGATAATTAACAAGAAGTGAAATGAAAATTTTCAATTATCAACAAAACTGGAATTAAAGAAAGGAATTATCTGAGACCACAAGGGGAAAAGTCTTAGGTGAAAAGGATGCAAATTTTAGAAGAGGAATTTAGTAAATATAATTATATATATAATAAATACTTATAAATAATTATTACTTATAAATAATAATAATTATAAATACTTATAAATAATATAATAAATAATTATTATCTAAAAATATTTATAAAAACAAAAATATTTATTAAAAATGCATTTATATTATTATTATTTATTGAATAAATATATTATCACCATGATCATCGGAATTATCGTTTGGATTTTGAGCTGAGCGGACGTGTTTTTTTTTCCTCTCCCTCAAATCGGTTTGTTTTCTAGCGTTTCTTCTCATTGGTATGTGATTTTTCCCCCCTTTTTCTGTCTTAATCTCTTTATTCCTTTTCTCTATTTGATTTCTTTGGTTCTATATTATTATTTTGTTGTATAAAATGAGTATTTAGCTAAATTCTAGAATCCTTTTTTTCTTCTTCTGTATTTACTGTGTAGGCACAGAATTGTTCGAGCTTTTTAAGCTACGAGCGTTTCTCACTGCCTTTACTCAGTAAAGTGCATATTTGTTTTCTGTTTTAGTCAATAGTATTTTTTAATCTTTTGTTTTGTTTATTTTATTCTATTATGGCTGTTGTCGAAGGAGTTTCGCTCTCCTCAACAGTACAACCATGTCTCTCTCCCCTGCTGACCAATCAACTAGTATGCTTCATTTGATTGACGTTAATACTAACCCGACAGCGTTTAACTTTATTCAAGAAATTGATCAACTTAATATTAGCATCCACAATTTTTCATCATTCATTGAGTGCGAAAACCTCAATGATCATCAGAACCATATTGAAAACTGCTTAAAAATTGAACCTCAAATACCTAATTTAGAACTTTTTATACAACTGACGCTTTCTAATATTACCAATAAAAACTTAAGGAAGCAAATGAGTCTCATCTTGGTGAAACTCAATGATTCAAACAACTCGGTTACTACTCCTACTAAAAAGAAAAACTTAAGGTCACACAAAAACAAAGAAAAAATTTAGCTAAACGGCCTAATACCAGTGATCCCACTGTTATCTTCCAAATTTGCTTGCCTTAACCCAGATGAAAATCTTGGTCCTAGGGATGCAGACAACATACCTCCTGCTAAAACTGAAGAAATTTCAAAAAATGTTGATAAGTTACATCTGGACGAAAACAGTATGGACACAGATCTCACTAATGACCACAATATTGCTTCTTCTTGTCCTGCACCCCATACTCCTCCAATTATAATTGACAACATACAAAATTCTACTGAAATTCTTAAGAACTTCAACCAGATTACAAATTCAAAGATTGAAGGACGCCTTTCTGGAGGCAAATTAAAAGTTTTTCCAACCACACCTGATGACTACAGATCCATACGGAAGCAAATTGATCACCTGAAACTTAAAAGTCATACATTTGAACTGCCCCAAGAAAAGCAACTTAAAGTTGTAATTCGCGGACTGCCTTCAGATCTCCCAATTGATGTTATCATGCAGGAACTCCAAATTCTCAACTTTCATCCTGAATTCATCACTCCACTTCGTAATCGTGCTGGTACCGGCAATCTACCTCTGTACCTAATAGTTCTACCAAAAAATGAACAAAACAAAAGAATTTTCGACCTATCCACCTTATATTACTTTAGGGTCAAAGTTGAACCACTCAGAAGAAAATCAGGACCCAGCCAATGCTATAAATGTCAAGAATTCTATCATCATAGCAAATTCTGTACAAGAGACCCTCGATGCCTCAAATGTGCTGGACCTCCTGCCACCAAAGAATGCACCAAAAGGCCAGATGAAGCTCCCAAATGCGCCCTTTGCTCTGGAGAGCATACTGCAAATTTCTCAGGTTGTCCTAAAAACCCTGCTAATTTCACTCCTGCTCCTCCCCCGAAAGTCAACGCTTCGACGGAGAGACTTAAAAAACAAGCACAACAAATGAAGCCTGAGAACTTCAACCAATTGTCTCGTCCTGCTCATCAGAAGGCTTCTCCAACTCTTCCTCCTTCTTCAGATGACTTTCCAACTCTTCCTACCCAGACCTCTCACCATACTACTTCTTCCAATACTCTGCAGGCTTCCACGGAAACGCCTCCAATTCCACTCATTCTGCAACAATTAGTTGGGGTACTTTCAAATATTTCTACAATTTCTTTAATAACTGCTCTTCAAAATCAACCAGTCAATAACATTCAATAGATCGACCAATAATTCTATCTTATGCGTGACTTGGAACTCCAATAGTCTTAAAAGAAAAATTAATGAATTACAAAATTTTATACCTGAAAATAAACCTCATGTAATTGCTCTCCAAGAAACACATCTTCGGCCAGTCGATTCCTTCAAAATTCCAAATTATATCATATATCGCTCCGATCGTCTTACCCACAGAGGAGGAGGCACGTCTATCTACATTCATAAAAAAATTAGTCATCATCAAATTCATTTTACTACAACCAGCTTTGAAAACTTTGCTATCGTTATTAATCTCAATAACCTAAAAATTACTGTTGCTAGCATTGTTCGCCCTCCAATTGGTAGATTCACCACACAAGAACTTGATACAATAGCGAACTCCAAACAACAAGTACTTCTACTTGGTGACTTCAATTCCAAGCATCCAATAATGGACGCAGACATCCCAGACTTCAATAATGGACGCAGCAACATAAATGGTTCTATTCTCTTCGATTGGACAAATCTGAAATGCATTCAATGTTATTGCTCCTAATGATCCCACATATTTCTACCTTCACAATCCTTGCAATAGTACAATAACATCGCACTTCTTAAAAATTTAAACGCCGGGCCTGCTTCTTCTATCAACGATCTTTCCAGTGATCATAACCCTGTGATAGTTGAAGTCTCTCATAATTCATTTACGCCCTTCCTCAATAGCATAATCACAACTACCAATTGGAAGATTTTTACTAAAATTCTCTCTCAAAGCATTTCTGGTAATCCAGTCATCTCCAATATTCAAGATATTGACAAAATAATTGATAAATTCAACCATGCTGTTACTTCTGCTATCAACCTTGCTAGCAAATCTAAAGAACTCAGTACTCCACGCCAAAAACTTCCTACTGAAATCACCTCTAAAATTACGGAAAAAAACAGAATTCGAAAATTATGGCAAGATACCAGGTTTCCTCCGTTCAAGCAATCCCTCAACAAGCTTCAAAAAGAAATAAAGCAAATGATTCACAAATTAAAAAATGACAGATGGAATGAATTTTTATCACGCCTAAATCCAGAAGATAATTCTCTCTTCAAAATTAACAAACATTTTACCAAAAAATTTCCCAAAATTCCTCCACTGGTTGGATCCTCAAGGTCTTATATTCTCATCTTCTGATAAAGCGAACTCTTTTGCAGAAAACCTTGAACTCTCTTTCAAGAAAACACTGAACCTTCGATTACTCACAAATTGAGCATGTTGAAGATACAGCAACTGCCTTTCTAGCTGATCATCAAAATTATCATAACAATATTATTTTTTTTCTCCATCTGACATAATTAACTTAATCAAGAATCTCAACATTCGAAAAGGACCTGACAACATTCCAAATAAAGCCTTAATGTGTCTCCCCCTTAATGTCATTACTCATCTTGCAAAAATCTACAACAGCTGTACTAAATATCACTGGGCTTAATCCTATCTGGAAAAAAGCATATATCATCCTGTTCCCTAAACCTGGCCAAGATAGGAAATTTCCTCAAAATTATCGGTTCATCAGTCTCCTTAGCTGTGTAGGAAAACTTTACGAAAAACTCTTAGTGAAACATATTACTTCTTTTTGAGATAAAAATTCCATAATTCCAGCAGAACAATTTGGATTCCGTCAACATCATTCAACTTGTCATCAACTGCTACGTGTCACCAATATCATCACTGAAGGATATAACTATAAATTTTTTACAGGAGGTGTCTTTCTAGAAGTCAAAAAAGCTTTCCATTGACTGTGTGCACGATGGATTGATCTACAAATGAAAACAAACTTCAATTTCCAATTTGGATCGCACTTATCATTACAAATTATCTTAAAAATAGAACCTTTCAAGTTCGACTTCATAATGAATTCTCCAAAATCGGTAGTATTTGTGCTGGTACACCTCAAGGAAGCGTGCTAAGTCCTATTTGCGTGCTTTCTAGAAATTTGTTCAATACCATTGCTACTCACGAAAACCTCTCATCAAGGCACAAACTATATTTACGCAATTGAATGGAAAATACAAGTATCCTTTCTCTACTTCTAAATGGAATCGAAACCTCAAACCACCATAATTTCCTTCTCATTTATCTCTTTTTAGATATTTTACTTCAATGCATGTTTACTGATCATAAATTTCTTGTTACGTTTCCTTCACCGATGATTTACATTTTTCTTACTTTCTTCTTTTTTTTTTCTCTCAAATCATACGATTACTATTATCTATTTATCATGACTTTTCTTTCCTACTGCCTTCACATACCACTGAGTAGATGAACGCTTCGCGTTCAGGCACTCGACATCTTTATTCAACAATGATGACTAAATACTAAATAAACGAAAATCGAACTACAAAAAAAATTTAAATCTGGAAGAACAGAAACTGTGTTACAAGAATTATGGCAATAAAAAATCCCTAAATCTTACAGGGAAAATTTCCTTACCTTAAAGACCACCTGAGAGAGCTGGTGGTCTTTAATCGATTTTTACAAACCGTAATTACTCTCCTTAACGTAACGTGCGCAAAACTCTCAGGTAAGATCACGAAGTTAAATCGAATTGCTTGTTTAGGTTCGCAAATCTTTGAATTGTGATTCCTAAATTCCAGTGTTAGGTCACAGTTTTGTTAAGTATATAAGGATCTGCTGTGTTTTATATGCATCTGTGTCTAGTGTTAGAATTTTGATTCACAATTATTTTTATGATATAGTGTAAGCTATACACCTTCACGTGGTATGTATATTTAGTGAATTATTTATTGATAATTATTCTAACATTTAAATGGTTTTTTTTTTAGTTATTTGTTATCGAGAATTTGTTTGCCAGTCTTATATTAAATAAATTTTATATTTTAGAGCTTTTAATATTCAATTTTTCTGGGGGGATTTAACAGTTTTTATGATTTCGCCAAGTCTCTTTTCTGCACCAAATCGCGATAATAGTTTTTCTGGTAACCTCTTTTTTTTTATGATTGATATTCCTTATATGCCTATATTCCTTTTGTTGCAAGTGAATCTGCTGCTTCATTACCGTTAATTCCCACTTGTGATAGTATCTGTTGGAATACAATTTGCTTGTCTTTAGTTCTTTGTTCAAGCTTATTTTACTTAATTCAAGAGCATGAATCAAAGAATAAAGCAATTCTACCATCACCTTAATAGATTCATGTCACTCCATCCTATGCATAGGAGAAAGTTTTTTTCAATACTTCTCTAGAAGAAAGGCACATTTCTAAATATATCAATGCACTGCAAAATGTTCTTTGTTAAGACTGTCAGTGTTTGGAGTTTATTTAGCATTCCAAACACTGACAGTCTTAACAGCGAAAGTTTTGCCTATATCATCTAAGGGGCCTGATGGTCGAGCAATTAACTCTATTGTTCAGTGCCACAACGTTTTGGTTTCATGTCCTAGCAGTGGTATGCATGTCTATAGTGGTTCAAAATCCACTTTAAACCATAGGTCTTGGTTTAATATGACTGTAGAGTGTTAGGGCTGACAAACCTACCCCATAAAAAGAAAATTATCTCCTGTCTCAATCTGTCAGTAGGCTGATGGCTTTGGCCCACCATGGGGCTGTTGCTCTAATGATGATATCATCTAAGATGAAGTGTGATTTAAAAAAAAAAAAAAAAAATTAATTGTATTAGAATATTATTTAAAAATAATAATTTATTTGTTAATTTAGTTCGCTAAATTGCTTAAAGCTATATTTAATGTATGTTTTTAAAATATGAAATAATTTTTTTTTTAATATATTGTATAACATGTTATGAAGACGATTCGTAAGTGTAAGTTGTATCTAATTATAACATTTCAACTCTTAACTACTGATTCTCAAATAACAGCAATAAAAGAAAAATAAGAAAAAAATAGAAGTATATTTGATATTGGTGACATAATAAAGAAATGTTTAATGATGAGATTATGATTTGAAATAAGAATTCAAAATAACATTTAGTCTTAAAAAATTAACCTCTTTTTCATTATGAAAATGATTGTAAACAAAGTAAATACATAATCAATATGACACCAACCAAATTGACTTAAAAAAAAAAAAAAAAAAAAAATTAAAGTAGGAACTTTTATGTTAATAAAGCTGATGTAACTATTAAAATGATTTTCGTTGTTTAAAATTATTGTAGATCAAGAAACATCATATACATTTTATTTTTAAAATATCTGTGTATCCATTGGGCCATAAGTTGCATTAAATTTCCTTCTTTAATACAAGATACAAGTATAGAAAATCTGATGATAAAGGTTGTACTGTAATGTTCAATAGATTATAAATATTTGATTCATGACTTATTATTTGTTGGCTGCAAAATATTCATTGTTAAGACTGTCAGTGTTTGGAGTTAATTAAACATTCCAAACACTGACAGTCTTAACAGCGAAAGTTTTGCTTATATCATCTAAGGTACAATGTATTTTTTATGATCATATATTTATTATAAATTTTTATGTATATAATTTTTATTATCATTGATTATATAAGGTGATTGTTAACTGTTTAGACAAAACAAGATGTGATAGTACCCGCAGGATGAAAAAATGTTTACTTCGGCTCACATTTCACTCTATATCAGAAAAGCGTTAACTTACATGTCCAAAAGAACTGAAATTAACGAATCTCTTGGTGCATAATTTCATTTATTAAAATGAAAGAGACATATAAGGATGTTGTTGCATAAAGCGAACTCTGATGTTGTGTTTATCCTAATGCCTGAGATGCCATTGCACAATTTACACTGCAAATGAAAAACTTACATATCCTTTTGAAAATTGCTGGTATCATGTTGAATATATTCATTGTCCACTATGAATATTCTGTGACTTGATCTATAAATGCCTTATACAGTAATAATTTCATGTGGCTTTCATAAGATCTGAAGCATTAAGGATAGACCACTTTTAAATTGCAATGTTTGCTCTGACTGGCTTTTTCTGAACCTTGTTAAGCCAATTAACTGCAACTGTTAGTGCTGCTTTATTTCTCTAAAAATTTACTTTAAATGTTCAACAATGATGTTTAGGGGATGTAATATTTATCATATAAAGAAATAACCTAATTGAAATGTGTGCTCATTGGACTTTATTTTTTTCAGACATTCCAAGTGAATATAACTCTAGGTTTTCTAGTAAATACTGTTTGACTTGATGGGTACTATCACTCTTCATATTTTGTAAAAATAGTTTATAAACACCTTGAATCTATTTAATCATGTTTACATTCATGGATGTAAATGTAATTTTATATAATTCAAAAAAAAAAAATTCTATTTCCTAAGGTATATTTGAACACAATGAAAGCTCAAAAATGGAAAACAGTTCCTATGGATGTGAGTGGTTTCACAGCAGAAGATTTAGAAATGTTTGGTGGCGTAGAAGAGCTTTCAGATTATGAGATCGTAAAATCAGATAATACAAAGATAAAATCAAAGAAAAGGAAAAAAACAAAAGGAGGCAGTAATAAAGTATGAGTATTTATATTTTTATGTGATTATTTTCTTTTAAGTATTATAATTTCCTTCCAAAATCCACTAATTAATTTGTTTAAAAAGAGTTAGTTATAAATAGATTTTGATTGAAGATTACAGACTGCTGCATTGAATCTGGATTTTTTCTTTTTTCTGAAAGCTTTATAAAAATCAATATATAAAAACTGCTATCTAAATTTTTTTTTCATAAAAAAAGTTGATAGAGCTTTGCAAAAGAAAAAAAAAAAAAATAAGAATGTATCCACTTATAGAGAAAGAAACAACTTTTATAAAGTAGTTAAAATGCCATATATATTATACATTGGGGCATACTAGTGGAATAAAAAAGCTAAGGAGAAAGCTGTAGATAGCAAATTAAAAGAAAGTCAAATTAATAATTAGCTTTGATACCGATTAAGATTTTCATTTCACTAGCAAATATAAATATTACAAATATTTGCAAAAATATGTCTTTTGTTTTCTAGAATGTTCTTAAATGTATGTTGTCATTCTTATTTCCACTGTCTTAAATTTATCACATACTTGTATAAACTGAGGCATCAAAATAATTTAAAAATTAAAATATGTTATGTTAGTTTTATGGTATGGATATAAAAACAGAACTTGATTGGTATATGGTAGATCTGAAAATAGACATGTATTGCCTTCAGATTACTTAAGTTTTTTCAATTTTGGTGCTAAAAATGACACCTGCAGGTTATATGGCACTTCACTTTACAGACAAGAAATTATAGTAAATCCATTAATTTTCTATAATAGAAAATTGTATTAATAATTCTAATCGGATGTATCCATTTTATGATCATCAAATATTTAATTTAAAAGATTTTTTTATTCTCCATTGTATATTTCTGAAATACTTTTAAAAATTGTTTAAATTTATTTATAATGTAAGACAATCTATTGTTACAGAAACATTAATATGATTAAAGTAACATTCTATTATTAAAGATCCTTTTCTCTGGTCAATAATTTCTAACTACTATTCAGATTAAATTGTTAAGACTTTTTATTACACTTTTTTTTTTTTTTAATGCATTCATGTCATTTTATGCAATACTAAGTAATTTCTCGCATTTAAAAATGTATTTGTCAATATAGCTAAACACAATTTATTGTAGACGCTACACACAATTTATCGTATAAAAATAAAAATTAATGTTTAATATATATTTATAGTAAACTCAAATTTAAATAATTTTTGTGAAAAATTTAGTTCATTTTTTTTTAATGTTTGGAGAATGCTCTTAATATGATTTTTCATTATTTATATAAATTTCTTGCCTATAAGCCATAGCAGCATTTAACCTACAACCATAATTTTCGTTGATGGGGGAAAAAAAAAAGTTATCTTGTATGATCTGTTGGCAGGGGTGCTGTTCACTTGTTTTCTTTAAAAAGTTCCATGTCCTGTGATTGATGTCTTAACCAACTTATAATGTGTTTAAGAGGATTTATTTCAATAAAGCAAAAAATAATAAAAAAACCTGGAACATTTTTTTTTCTATAATGCATATGACTTGTGGATTGACTTTTATAATATATATATAACTTGTTACAACTTTCCTCCTTTTTTTTAAAAGAAGTATAGCTACTTTTTATTGTAACAGGTTCCCAATTCTTTGTTTAAAATATCTATTCTTCTCTTACCTTCAAGTTTATCTATCATCACCAAAAACATTTTTTTAATTAGTGCGTTTGTAGCAACTGTTACCAACATTTTCAGGGGACAAAAACATAAGTGATATGTATTAATCCATATTCAATAAATTTGTATTAATAAATATATAAAAAATTGTATTAAATAATCAGATTATAAACAGGTAATTATGGAAAAATATTTATTATGTTAATTTTTTATGTAAATTTTAACTGCATTTTATTAACTCCCTTGTATAATCCCTTATTAATTGTTTGAAATTACTTTTCTTTTTAGAAAAAATCTAAAAAGCTGAAAGTACAGTCAACGGAAGAATTATCAGATAATGAAACCAGTGATGCTGAAAACATTGGTAGTTATTGCTATATATACTAAATTGTGATAATATTCATATTCATATTATGGTATCTTTTTTGTGTGTGTCATTTACAAACTTCCCAAGCTTTTAGTATGTTTTATATTATGTATTGCGTTAATCTAAATAATATGTTCAAGAAATTTGATTATTTATTAATCATTAATCGTTATTAATTTATTATGCCTCACGTATTTGTGTCATCTTAACAGTGAAGCTCCTTAAATATATGATAAAAATTATATTAAAAACAATACGATAGATGAATTAAATATTATTCGTAAAACAATGTTTTTGTTGAGAAACCTTGAAAATGTTTTGTCTCTTCTTGAATATATATATAATCTTATAATTTATTTTAGATGGGGTTTTTTTCTGTTAGCTTTCTTTTTTTAAGGCTATAATTTATTTAGCCTTAAAAAAAGCCT
Organism: Caerostris darwini; assembly: GCA_021605075.1. Classification (NCBI taxonomy): domain Eukaryota; kingdom Metazoa; phylum Arthropoda; class Arachnida; order Araneae; family Araneidae; genus Caerostris; species Caerostris darwini. The sequence goes on from BPLQ01006172.1 coordinate 32,608, forward strand.
TATTATATTATAAATTTATCATTATTATTATATTAAACTTAATTTATATTATTTACTTTTTAATAATATAACATGGTTTTTCTTGATCATATTTTTTGATTATTATTATTTATCACAGATATGTCTGCTTGGGGTAGCTCTCTTCATGATTCAATTATTCAAGCTTTAAAAATTCTTCATTTTCATAAACCTACAAAAATTCAAGAATTAACAATTCCTGCTGCAATCAGGGGAAACCAAGACATTTTAGGAGCTGCTGAAACTGTGAGTATTTCAATCATTAATTTTGAATCTTTTTTTAATTTATAAATAATATATTAATATTATGCAAATTTTTAATATGTAATTATTTCTACATTTATGTTTATCATGATATTGTATGTTCATGAATGTTATCCCTTCCCCATGTATTGAAACATTTCAAAAAATACTTTTCTTTTAGTCGTGAAAATTTATGTGGTACATACAAATTTTTGGACACATTCATTAACTCTAAACTAATTAAAATTTCTTACTGCTGCAAAAGTAATCGGGAAATCTTGATAATAATGTTATATTTTGTATTTCTATTCAAGAAATAAGAAAAATACAATTAACATTGTAATTCAGTCTTGTTCCAAATTTTATGTTGAAGTTTTTTTAATAAAGTAATAAAGTGTTTGATGTTCATTGTATCTCATATATCTGCCAGACTTTGGCTAAAAACCTTTTATGTTAAAAAAAATTATTATTTTTTCTTCTGTAAAATGAACTTACAAGTATACATTCAATTATTGATATTAGTCAGACTAATATCAATAATGAATGTTTCATTTAGCAAATTCATACTTTTATTTATTTGAGTTTATTTAAAGGCATGTATATAATACTAATTTCTTAAGTTCTGTAATAAAAGTACAAAATGTTCAAATATTTTATTCATTAATTTTAGAAACTTGATATATCTTTTCGAGTTTTCAAATCACACTCAACACAATGCAGGCAAATATTTTCTGAATAACGCTTACGTATGTAGGGCTTCTGTAATATTTTAATTAAATAATTTAATTTAAAATAAACTTTTATTAAAAAATTACTGCTGTAATATGTCATTGTACTTTTCTAATCTAACCATTCAATGTTAATTTTCAGGGAAGTGGGAAAACTTTGGCCTTCGGCATTCCAATTGTTAACAGAATTATTTCTATCAAAGAGAGTAAAAAACAGAAAGTAAGATTTTAGTTTTATTAATTGCTTTGAATAATTTTTAAGTTTTTTAAATAAATTTCTCATTTTAAATGAACAACTTTTTAGGCAGAAGAAGAAAATGTAGAATTATCGAAACCCTTATATTGTGTAATTCTCACCCCAACTAGAGAACTAGCCATACAGATAAAGAATCATTTACAAGCTATCTGTAAATTTACTGACATAACAGTAAGTATTTAATTTTAGTTTTTAAATTATTGAAAACATGAAAGTAAGATTTGTTTGAGTTAAATTTTGTAGCAAATAATATATTTTGTATTTTAATAAGAATAATGATAAAATTAAATAATCATCTTTTATATTATGAAATAATTGTTGATATGCCTATTTCTGGATTGGTATTTGGTGATAATATGTTTCTTTTTGTTTAAAAACTAAATTTTATTATATGGGAAATTTTCATTCACCTTTTAGTTAAATATAAGTTTTAAGATACCATTACCTTATAGTTTGAATATTTAATTTTTTCAGTGTGATTAATATATCAGTTAATTTAAAAAATTTTAATTATTACTTTTTTTATTATTATCATTAATTATCTTTTTTCCAATTGTAAAGAAAGCATTGCAAAAGCTAAAAATTAAATTTCTTGAAAGTCATAAGTGAACGAATGTAAGGAGCGAATTAAAATTTTTATTATTTGTACACATAATATTCATATTAAAATTTGTATAAATTTTTATAGCATATAAAAAAATTTAATCACTGATTCATAGTAAGGAGTGTAGAATGTGTAGCATGTCATTTAATTCTTTTCATGGAAGGGAAAGGCGAATATATGGTTTTAAATCTTAGTATTAATAAATTATGTATTAAGTAATTCATGCAAACTAATGAATTTGTTATGTTAATTTTTTTAAATTTTCAATTATTCATAATCAATAATTATTCAGATAATGTAAATGCAAGATTATGATAGAATTAATATTGTTCAAATATAGCTATTTACACTTTTTTCTTTTCTATTATGTGTTATTTTTCTTAATGATTATGACTTTATGAAAAAATTAATTAATTTAATATTATTATTTAGTTTTAATTATGTATTAATGTATTTTTTTAAAACCTAAAGAATTATATTTTATTTTTAAGGTTGCTGTTGTAGTTGGTGGAATGGCTGCAGAGAAACAGAAAAGAATTCTAAAAAAGTGTCCGGAAATAGTTGTTGCAACACCTGGTAGATTATGGGAATTGATCGAAGAAGTAAATTTATTTAGCTTACTAATCTGTGTGTTGTATTTTATATTATTAAATTTACTTCATTGATTATATATATATATATATATATATAACATTGTTATAAAATTCTCAGTTGTAATAATTTTGTAAGTTTTTCTGGCAATTACTAATCTTCTAAAACAGTTATTAATTAGAGAAATAGATTATTCAGTAGTTGAAATTCAATGCAATTTTGATGGAATTCGAATTTAGTTTTAATTCTTGCTTATCATGTGTTGTAATCATTAAACATAAAATTAGGTTATGTTGATATTAAATTCATTTAAATTAATTTTATAAGCTGATTGTGCTGTATTGTAAAATGTATATATAAATGTATGTATAAATATTGTATTCAGTTGCAAACTATGTATCAAAGAAATTGTTTCTTTTGTTAATTAAAGAGCATTTAGAAATTTTATTGTACATTTAAAAGTTGCCTGAACTTCAATTTTAGTATGAGAAATCAATTTTAGTTTTAGTAAAGATTATTTTATGAAGAAATAGAATTTTAATTAAAAAACATTGTTTTTTAATGACTTAAATTCTTAGCCAAATTCAATTACATTTTTATTTTAGTAGATTGAATGACTAAAAATTACTTTTACCTGTTTGATAAATTTATTAAAATTTGTATTTTGGTTTTATTTTCTTTGTAGTAAAAAAAAAATTTTTTTTTTTTTCCGAGGGTGAGTCGCATGTAAATCAGATCTCTAATGTGAGGTATTTGGTTGTAGACGAAACAGATCGAATGGTAGAAAAGGGACATTTTGCAGAATTAACACAGATTTTATCTAAAATCAATGCGTAAGTATTAAATTTCTAATATCAGTGAATAAAAGTGTGTTTCTTGATGTATTGCAAATTTAATCGGTACTTTCTTTTTAATTAAACCTCTTGGTTAATAATTGTTTTTATTTGCTGTTATAATATATGAAATTATGTAAATTAAAATGAATCTTTTAGAAAGTTATTGTTATAAATATTTTGAAATAATTGCATATTTACTATAAAATTAAATGATAAAGGGCATTTCTTTATCTTTGAGGTTATTTTTTGTCTAGAATATTTATACCTTGTTGTTATTCCTATTTGATATTTATATATGTTATCAAAAAATATGAATTCGAAGTGTATTAAAAAATATTTGTATAAATTATTCAAAATTTTATCAAACTATATTTTAAAAGCTTCAAAAATATACATGTTAAGAAAATGAAACGTTTTAAAATTTACCTTATTAAAAAGGTTGAAGCATTAATTAAGTTATGTACATTGAGACAAATTTAAGTAATTCAACTATTAAAAATTAACTTCTGATTAATGTTTGTATACATGAAAAATTTAATTAATTTACTTATTTATCAGGAATGAAAGCAACAGAAAAAGACAAACTTTTGTATTTTCAGCTACCCTTACTCTTATTCATGATATGCCTAATCGTTTAACTCTCAAAAAAAGGAAAGCGAAACAAATTCAAGCACAACAAAAACTAGGTGAGTAATTTTTTTTAAAATGTGGATAAAATGTTAATGTATTAAAATATTTATTTTGATTTCGTACTTATAGGGAAAAATTTTGAAAACTGAATTTTTTTATCTTTTGTTTCAGAGTCTTTTATTAATTTATTTGGAATGAAAAATCCGAAAATCATTGACATCACTAACAAAACAGCTGTTGTAGAAACATTGACTGAATCTCAAATCATGTGTAGCACAGAAGAAAAGGTGAGCTTTTTTTAATCATATTTATACATTCATGTTTACTTAGTTTATAATTTTTTAATAGAATATCAAAACAAAACAAAATTGTTGATCTTCTTTTTATCAACAGAGAACATAACAGTGTTTATAAACTTATTACTATTCCTTTTAAAGAGAAAATTTAGATGCACTGTAGCAATAGCATATTTTCCTATGTAATTATTAATTACGGCTACTGCAGTATTTATCTTCTAGTTTCACAGCTTTTCTGGTATTCTTAATTTGTGCATTTTTTGAAGTCAATAATAAACCTCTTAGCCTGAAAGTGGGAGTTATTTTTATGTGTGTTGTAATCTTGTTGTTAAATAGACTGAAATAAAGTAATGCAACATGTAATGTATGTTTAAAGCATAGTATAATTTATTTTTGTTGATAATGTTGTTTATTATTGAAACATAATTAGTATATTTATCAATCAAATAGCTTATGATAATATCTTTTTTTCCCCTATGAAATATCGAAAAGAACTTAGTTTATCATATAAATTCTAACTGGGATTTCACATGTTGTAGTTCATAACTTGTTTATAAATATTGTGTGTTTGAACAAAAATAAAAATTTAAAAAAAAAAGCGTTTGAAATAAATCGTATTATTCTTTTAAACTTTTAAAATCTTTTTCTTTGTAGAAGTAGCTTAATCTAAACTTTTTTGATTGTATGCATCAGAAGAAAAAAAAATCTCATGTGTAACTCATTTTTTATGTTGATCAGTTTATTTTAAGCTAAATTTTTTTTTTTTTTATAGGATTCTTATCTTTATTATTTTTTTGTCATGCATCCTGGTAGGACTCTAGTGTTCTGCAACAGTATTGACTGTGTGCGTCGTCTAAGAAATGTTCTTGAACTTTTAGATTGCCATCCTCTACCTCTTCATGCTTCAATGCATCAAAGACAGAGGCTAAAAAATCTTGAAAATTTTGAAAAAAGTCAGAATGCAATTCTATTAGCTACTGATGTTGCAGCTAGGGGTTTGGACATTAGAGGAATTGAACATGTGATACATTTTCAAGTGCCTCGCACTGCAGAAGTATGCTAACTTAATCATGTATCATTGAAAAAACTAGATTTACTTTTTATATTTGTATTGATATTGAATACTTTATTAATAAACTCTGTTTAATTATCCTGTTACAACTCAAGATTAAATCTTATTTAATTTTATAAATGTAATTAATGTTGAAGTTAATTATGAAGAAATATTTTGCAAGATTATGAGGAAATTATTGCTTGTTTTTTACGTGAAGTTTTCAAAGCTACATTTATGATTAATTATTTTATTTAAGAAATGCTACGATGTATTTTTACATATTTATGATTTTAAAATGATTCCTTAATTTTCACATATTTAATATTTTTTTATTATTAGGTAGCAATAATAAGTTTGTGTTAAAAATAATTTAAAATTATTGTACATTATTATCTATTTTACGCATAAACGTCAGTAATGCTAATAACCTGTTTAATATACACAAATTTTAAGTTCATTGTCTATTAAATTTTTTCATTGAAATAAGTATTTGATGTAATTATCTTTTTTAAGACCTACGTTCATCGAAGTGGAAGAACTGCTAGAGCTGAAAATGAAGGCTTAAGTTTATTGCTGATAGATCCCCAAGATGGTGTATTGTATAAAAAAATTTCTAAAACATTAAACAAAGGTAAATAACTTTTAAATACATTAAATATTTTGTAATTTGTTATACTTATTTAAAAAATATATCTGTAATTACATTGTTAGTTTCCTTTTTTCCTACAGGGTATTTTCCCCACTAGTTTAAATTCCTTTTGTGACAATTATTTTTATTAAAATTGTATTTTTAAAGATGTATTTATTTCAAACAATTTAACTTCATTAATTTAACAGCATACAAATAAATTATATATATTTCTGGAATATCACTGAATGTCATTGTGTTGACTGATAAATACTTTCAATATTTATACTTGAGCATTTAATTTTATAAACTCAACAGACAAAAATATATTATGTACTTCCTTTCTTAGAAATGAAACCAATTTATTAATAAAAATATTTAAAAAAAAAGAATAGATCTCTTTGCTGGTTAGGTAAATTATGAATTACAGTTATGATGTTTGACAGTTTTTCTTGTGAGTTATTTTCTTCTTAACTCTGTTTTCATTGAAATAAATAAAAAGTTTATGAATAATATTTAATATACTTTGTATTTTATTTACAGAACATGCATTACCGAGCTTTCCTGTAGATCATAAAGTATTTAAACTTGTTAAAGAAAGAGTCACTATGGCTCGTTCAATAGACAAATTGGAGCATAGGCAAAACAGACTTACTGCTCAAAATAGGTGGTTTCAAAATGCTGCCAAGGATATGGATGTAGATATTGAAGATGATTTGTATCCTTTTGATTGCTAAATTGAATTTTACCTTATTAAAACTACCTAATATTGAAATAAATGGATTGACCTTATGTTAGTAATGAGAAAGCAAATATATTAGAACATCACTATAACTCAGTTTAAATTTGTTACACAATTATTGCATTTATTTATTTTGTTCAATTTATAATATATTTAATTCATATAATACATTAATTACTCTGTGAACTGTATAAAGAGAAAAACATAAAATAACAATATCAAAAATTTTTGTTTGCTTAATCTTTTTCCTTATTTGCACTTATTTTTTAAATTGTGTTATGCATGTAATTTACGTTACTCATTTTTAAACTACAGCACTCAATACAGTAACAAGTTGTTTATGGCCTGTATTAAAAATATTTATGCATGATTCTTATCCAGTAATATACACTTATATAATTAAATACCTCTTCATATTCCACAGTTGTACCTAACATACGTAAAGTTAAGTTTTATAGAATTTATAAATCATCTTCATTTCAAGTGAATTTTGTCAGATTTTTTTATTTTAACTTCAACATTACATATGGTAATATTTTAATTATGTTACAATATTAACTCAATGGGTATCTTTTTATTTTTATTTTCAAAATAATGTTAAGTTAATAGTGTATATGTATATATATATATATACTGACTGTTTCTGGTGATGTTATAGCAGGGTCGCAGTATTTCTAATTTTATTGAAATATTTTATGGTTATGTGTGAATTATGATTATTTAACAATTAAATATTATTAGATTACATACATTGTTAGTTGAAATTTAATTTTTTTTGCATATGATTATAGTAGTAGTAGTTGTTAGTTCAGCTACATATATCTAAAAAAATATCATTCTTAAATTTTCTATTTAAATAATATGGTGGCTAGAACATATTCTTATGATAAAATAGGTCAATATTTACATTGAATGATATTATCATTGAGATATATAATTAACTTCAATCTGAATGAAGTGGAATCTTATCTTTCAATTATATGTTAGTATTTTTTATGTATTTTTTTTTTTTTTTTTCTTTTCTATTATATCAGTAAAGTACAAATTATTTATAACTGTTGTAATTGTTCCCACTATTAAACAAGTTACTTAAATTAAAAAATTACTCTGAAAATGTTTTTAATTAAAACATATATTCTTAATATTATTGTTATATAATTTTCGAGTTTTTGAGAAATCTCTTACTGATAAGTAAGTGTCCTTAATTCTGTTCAAGATTAAATTATGTAGGTGATGAACAAGAACGAGCTGCTAAGTCACGTGAAATTAACGCAATGAAAAAACAATTGAAGGCTATGTTGTCCAAGCCAATCATATCAAAAATTTTTACAGGTTCTTTTCCAACTAAATCTGGAAAATTACTGAGTCCAAGTATATACAGTAAGTTTCATGTTAAAATTTGTCTTTTTTTTTTTTTTTTTTTTTTTTTGTGATTTTAAAAATATTAATAAATATGTATTAAAATACCAGTTTATCCAAATGAGAACAAAAGGTAGGTATTTAAAAAATATTGAAATCCTAATGTGGTAAAACATGCTATGAATGATATGCATATTATTTGAAATATTATTAGTAAATGTTCTTGATTAAGTTAAAAGAGTACTAATATGACATTGAATAGTATAACTTAGCTATTTCAAAAGAAGATTTTGTGTTACCAGAAAAATAACAAATCTACTAAGTTCATTTACTTTTGAAAAGAAGTGTAAAAACTTAAGTCAATTTTTAAATGGATTTTAAAATAAATAATTACATGATTTAATTTTTGTTTTCATAATCTAATAATTATTTCTTTTCTGTTTCAGATCCACAAAAGGCTGTAACAGTTGTACAAAAAAATCGCAAGAAAAAATAAACTTTAAATATTTTATCTTTTGTACATAATTCCTTTATAAGAGAAAAGTGTTTAACACATTATTTTCCATACAGATTTTAACATGCTTTATTTGATTTTTGGACTATATTAATGGTAAAATAATACCAGACTGCATTTGTAATAAATTTTACTAAAATATATATCCAAGAATAGTAATAAAGATAATTTAAAAAGCAAATTAATTTTTAAATAAAAACCTTTAGAAGCTTGTAGGAAATCTCAAGCAAAAAGAGAAATAGAAATAAGATTCTCAATATTAATGAAGCTGGCAGACATTAAAATGCGGCAACACTGTTATTTAAAGTAAATTACATGACCCTTTTGAGTTTAGGCTAAAGTACTACATAGATGAAAACAGAATTTGTCACTTAACACAGCTCAGCCGAAACTAACCCTCGAGCTATAATATACCAACTAACCAATCAATCCCAGTTGGCAAAGTTACAGTCAATGAAGCCCTTCCACCTTGAAAAAGGAACTTGTGGTACCACGTACATGTTTACTTCTCACATTACCGGAAACTTCTCCCTGGCAACTATCATTTGTTATTCATTCTTCTATTTTTGTATCTATTATCCACTGAAAGTTAAACATTTTTACAAGTTATAAAGTTATGGTTTCTAGGGTCGAAGACACTCCATTAATCCTCATATTTGCTTACTGAAAATTTAAGTGACAAGTATACCAAAAAAATACAACCTTAATATACAAACTTTAGTATCATTTGAAGTGGTATATATTGCACATGAATTCATTCTCAACACCATAATGCCAGCTTTTGGCTTGAGTGACTTTTTATTCATTTGTAGTATATTTTGTGCAATCAGCTGAGATTATTCCTAAATATAAAGATCCTAAACAACTTATTACAAAACAAAATATTCAAAATCAGATGTTAATTTCAATATTTAACCTCAAAAATTATATATTTTTATTTTTACAATATTATCTTCAATTGTTAAATAAAAGGGTTATATATAAACAGAATTAATGAAGATATATTTTCTATTTTAATTTCAAGTATAAGTTAATGAAATAACTGTTCATATTCATCACAAATTAAACTACAATGCCAAATTCCTTTAATGCAGTTTTTATATTCAAAAAATTGAGATACAGAATTAACCTATTATTGGCATCTTTTTTTAAAAATATAGAGTGGGTAAAAAAAGTATTGGCAATTGCCTCAATTTATTCATATTGACAAATAAATAAAATGTTATGCAATTTTAGCTGTCGTAATTAAATACAAGACATCTTAGATATATAAAAATTTTATTTTAATTTGCATTTTGTACGATTTTTTCTTTCAAAAACGAAAATTTGCATGTCAAAAAAGTATTGGCAAAGTTTTGACTGCTATGCAAATTTTGTTACATTGAAGTCACGTGTTTCGATTGATAAGAAACTCTACCGGTATAAAGTCTGCAAAACTACTCCAAAAGTGTCTTATGCATTATTTTGCGATTACTGCAGTAAAATGACTTCGAAATCGAAGGAGTTGGACGTTAGTGTTAAAAACGCGATTATTAGGCTCGGAAATGAAAGTTTAACTTATCGTGCCATAGGAGTGCAGTTCAATATAAGTTTATTTACTGTCGGAAGTGTTGTAAAAAAGTTCAAGGAAACAGGATCAACGGAAAATAAGACTAGAAGTGGACGACCTCGGATATTTTCTACAAGAGAAGAACGTGTCATTATTAACAAGGTTAAGAAAAACCCTAAAATAAGTGCACCCCAGATAGCTAGAGATGTTGCTTTCACTTCGCAAAAGACTTTCAGTGTACAGACTGTACGGAATGTTTTACACAAGAGAAGTTATTATGGAAGGGCAGCTAGAAAGAAACCATTCATCTTGGAAATAAATGGGAGAAAGAGGTTAGATTTCGCAAAATCCCTCCGTTGATTTATCTGAAGAGTTTTGGAACACAGTTATTTTTTCCGACGAATCAAAGTTTAACATTTTCGGCGGTGATGGACGACGATATGTGTGGAGGAGGCCAAATACTGAATTGGAAAAGCAACATTTAACTGCTACTGTAAAACATGGTGGAGGCAGCATCTTAGTTTGGGGCTGTATGGCAGCTAATGGAATTGGCAACCTGCATTTTATTGATGGTATTATGACAGCACTTACATACATTGACATTTTTCGCCATAACTTAAAAATCAATGCCCAAAATCTTGGCTTGGGAACATCATTCGTTTTTCAACAAGGCAATGACCCCAAGCATACAGTGAATAGCTACTCTACAATGCTCCTCGCCAATTAAAAACCCCACCTCAATTGCCTGACATCAATCCAATTGAAAATTTATGGCATCTGCTGGACCTAGAAATCAAGAAACATAAAATTTCAAGTAAAGACGACCTCAAACGCTTACTCTTGCAAGAGTGCCACAAAATTCCCAACAGTACAACAAAGACCTTAATTTCCTCTATGAGAAATAGATTACAAGGTGTTATAGATGCAGAAGGTATGCATACAAAGTACTAAACATATACTGATTTTGTTTTCGCTCATAATTTTGTCAATTTCATAATTTTGCCAATACTTTTATCATGTAAATTTTGACTAAAAAAATATTTAAATGAAAATTTCGTTATATTTGTTTGTCTTTTCTCCTTCTGTAATCGCTATGTTAAAATAAAATTTGTAAACATACTTTGTTAGCAAATATGATCATTTATAGGCAATTGCCAATACTTTTTTTATCCACTGTATGTCATGTATGAAAGTGGTTTCTAGTCTAATAAATACTTCATCCACTGAAAACAAAAAAATTCCTAATTGATTTTATTAAAAAACAATACACAATTATTATTTGTAGAAGTACTCTTCATAATATGCTTCATTACACAATTCAGCTTTCTTGCATATACAACACACCATTTTTTTCCGTGGAAATGTACTTTTACAGTTTCTAACTAATCACATACAAATGAAAAATACAAGGAAAAAACACATTGCACTTAGCAAATTATGTAGATCATTCTTTAAAGTTTTCTTTCAAAAAATGTCCAAGTTTACATACAAAATCATCTAACTTTTAAGAATAACTGGAACACAATAAGCTCATTTACATTCAGAGACTGATATGATGAAATAAGCACAAGTGAGCAGCATTATCAAGCATTTAGTTAGTCTAACAAATCTTTATATCTCCAAATGCTCCCATTCATTATAAAGTGCAATTAAATTTTTATATATATTTATTATTTAAAAAGTTGAGGAAGTCTCAAAAATGGTCATTTGTAAATATTGGTAAAGTATAATATAATTTTTTACTATGTTTTATATTCAAACCGTAAATGCTGGAATAATTTAAGTTATAAATATATCTGCTAATGTATTTTGGTGATAATTTTTATACTCTTCTATGAAATATAATAAACTCGCACATAATTGAACCCAAGTTGAATAAAAGAAATTTATTTAATATCTTCTTATTTTCAATAGAAATCTCAAGATATTTCACTGAAGTGATATTCACATGTATCTGAAGAAAAAGAGAATGCTATTCATGTCAATAAATAAGTAATATGAAACAAAAAAAAATTCACAATTTTAAATGCAAAATTACGAACATTTTTTTTAATATAGAAAATGTATAAAAGGAAATACCATAGGAAAATGGGATTTAAAATCTTTAAAAAGGGTTAATTTAAAAGATTACAATATTTATTTGGTCCCTTTACATAAAATAATACATTGAGTTTATATGCAACTAATTGGATACTAAAAGATTAAATGCATTTGGAGATATGAAGTTACATATAAACAGCATGATTCATAATCATAGAAGCAATATTTAAACACACAGCATTCTTATAGTATTCTTAACAAATATTAAAATCTTTAATTAGTTGCTAGGAAACAACATCTACATAGATTTTTCACGAACTGTACAATAATTCTGAGCTGCTTGTATACTATTTGAATATATCAACATTTCTTTACGTAAAATAAATATGGAATATCTAAAAACAATCATATAATTTACATTAATCTTTTATTTTTAAAAAATACTTTGACTTAAATGTATTTATTTTATGACATTTTTATTAAGAAAGTAAATAGTTTTATACTGTTTATTTAATTATTTAACAACATTCAAAATAATTTTGGGTAGATTTATTTAAAATATTTCAGAATTAACATCTAAATTTTAAGAGTTTTTTTTCAATATAAAAGTTTTTATTTACATGAATAAATATTTGTAAATTACGTATCTATTATCTTACAGAAGAAACTTGATAGAAGTAATTTTGTCAGGTAAAAGTAGTAGTTATGTATATAAAATTTGTATTTAAAACAATATTGAAAAAAAATTTAAGGTTCTCATTAATTATTTAACATACTAGATATCTTAAAATATGATTTTCAAAAATTTTAGAACACAATATTATTGATACGATATATACTAAACATTTTTATATTGATTACACATTAAAAAATAGCACACAAATTATTTTTTATTTTTATGCATTTAAATAAAATAGTAAACAAAAAGTCTGTGTAACTTATCCTAACAATTTTTTTCATGAAGAATAAGCCATTTAAAAAACAAAAGAAAATTAATTTTCTGATAAGAATATAATTTTGTCCATAAATATTTATAAATTAACATATAAATTTTAAAAAGTGGTATATGGTACAATATTGATATATTTAATTACAATTTGAGCAGTAATAACAATAAATATTAAAAAAAGAAAAATAAATTATGTTCCTATTGATAATATGCCTAAAGTTAAGTTCTATAACCAAAACTGGTTCTTTCTAAAATTCTTAAGCCTATATCAAACCAACCAATAATTCTATTTCACAAAAGCTATATTCTGCAAAAACAAATTACACTATAGGCAATTTCTATTCAAGTTTAATGACAGTGAACAACACAAAATAATTTTTGTAAAATATAACATTCCTATCATATCTTTGTAATTAAAGATACTCAATAGCATTTATATTCTAATAGGTACTGAATTAAACCACATTTAAGGTATACAACAATGAAGTCAGTATTCATAAAAGACAGTATATGATTTAGTGTCGCTAAAAAAAAAATTCAGGGTTTAAACATTTACAAATGCTTATAAATAGCTGCCAAAACTAAACTAAATGACTAAAGACCACAGACTAAATGTTTTTTTAAATTTTTTTAAAAAATTAAACAGCCTTTTGTACCATATTTTTTGAGGTAGATTTATAATACTGATATTAAAAATAAAAAATAATAATAATTTTTTTTTTTTTTTTTTTAATATTTAAAAAACTTTTCTCAATGAAAATTTTTAATAAATTATTATTGAGACACATAACTTGGAATGGCAGTTACAGCAATATATATATATTGTATACTTCAAATAAAAATGGTATTTTTTTAATTAAATTTTTACCATCTGTACAGAATATTTTATTAAAAATAAACAATTCTAATAAATCATTTTAAAACATTTTCTCTATAAGTGAAAAACATTCAATAGTAAATTTTAATTCAGAGTTATCTAAATTAAAAAAATAACACATATATTTTTCTATGCATCGGTACTTTGATAGATTGCTGACAAAGCAAAAATTATATTAGAATGATAAATAAAGATTTCTTTTATGACACATAATTAACATACACCATTTATTAAAAATATAAAATTGAAATTTTTAATAAAAACAAAAAAAATATATCTATATATTTAATTTTACCATAAAAGAAAAAATATTTAATGATTAAATTAATTAAGCAAATTATAAAAATTATTTATATAATTTCCGTTATCCCAAATATATTTTTTAAATTTTATAAAGCCAAATGTAATAAGCTACATAAAATATGTATTAGATAATTAGTAAACAGTTGATAAATTATTGTCCGAGTTAGGAGCATTTTATAACATTTGGCACAGTGAAACATGTCACGACCACATTATATAGCAACAACATTGATACAACAAGGTATATATTATATTGTATTATATTCCCTCAAAATAAAACAAGCAATACATAAAACATTCAAACTAGCAACAAAAACTTTGTTATATAGGACGTTATGGTAAATATAGTTACATATTTATTCACAACAAAGTCACATAAATTAACAATTACCGATTAACCCAACGCCTTATTCCATCTTCCCATTCTAAATTATCATCAGAATGATCAAAGCACTCATTGGCTGTCATAGCAAAATCATCAACATATATATCCTAAAAATATAATGTAGCATATTAATCAAATTTTACAAATTAAAAAAATTAATATTTATAAAATAAATCCAATTTAATATATCTTCTATCTAACATAGAAAAAGTACAACTTTTACGTTAATTATTTTTAAATTACTAACTAAATTTGAACAGTATATTTTAAAAAATAAAGCAATATGAAGCATAAAATAAATTAAATTAAAATAATTTCTTTTTTGCAATCAAAATCATTCTAAAATTAATGGAATTTCCTAGTAAATAGGTAAAACAGTTTACTAAAAAAATTATAATTGTAGTAATTTAATTACAATAATTTTGAAAATTATGATAAAATTTCATTTTTAGCCAAATATATATATATATATATATATATATATACATACAGAGAGAGAGAGAGAGAGAGAACTACTGGCATTGTAATGAAATTAGTTATTAGATAGCTTGATATAATAAACGAAATAACCATACAACAGTTATGGTATACACACGTGTTCATGCATTATACGTGTTCATGCATAGGGTTCATCAGTGCCAGAAGGTCTAAAAAAAACTTAAAATATCAAATAAATTCATTAATAGGGAGGGACTAAGGTCCTCTTTTACAACTATATGGCTCTCACACTATGAATTCATACTACAAATTCGGGTATAATTCGGGTAAATGTCGGGCCAACATGGACTTATAATAGTCCATGTTGGCAGTTAGCTCTTACAACAATACTGTTTTCAGGCCCTGAATTGTTCAAAGTAAAGTAAGTAAAGTGGAAAGCCAGTTACAATAGCCTTTCCAACAGCACCCATACAGAAAATATAATAACTGTTCAGATATTCACTGACCAGATGAGCTCTATGTGGACAAAAGTTGTTGTCTATTAAAATGAATTCAGGGGCAACCCTAAAATGACAAACATAAGGCTCCCAGATCTATACTTTATAATTATCAAAGTCTCTGACAAAAGCACCTACCCAAACTGTCAGACCTCAACTGTCATAATGATATCTTGCTCGAACAGTTAGTGGATTGCTGATTCTCTCCAGGTGAATGTAAATTGAGAATCAGTGATAACACAGAACTAGGATTTGCCAGTGAAAAAAATGCACACACCTACTGCTCTCTAATCTAATAACAATGTTCTCTGCATCAAGCTAAATGGGCTCTCCTGTGCACAGAATTAAGCAGATTGCAAACAGCAGGTCTTTGCTTTAATACATTTCTCTCCTAGGCCTTCTGGAAAAAGTAACTCTCGAGACTCAGTTTCTTGTGACTATATGAATACCATAAGAAATCTGAGAAATTGTTATGTAAAGCTGGCTATCAATAAGCCAATTTTCAGTGGCTATTATGGTTCTTGGATGATGCTTTCTCTCAACCAATCTAGTAAACTTAAACTGCTTGCACAGTACTGGCAATATATTTAAATCTCTAGTAAACTATGACTGAGATTGTCTTGCTTTGCTTCCAGTCTCCTCATGATTTCACCTTATTTTATCATGTACATGTTAGTTACAAATTTTAACTTGTTTTTAAATTTTACAAAATGTTGCAAAGGAAAAAAAAATTGACAAGGCATATGAACAAACAATGCCCAGAAATTGCCATGTGCACTTATAAAGTTTGTATTTCTATATGCACAAATACGCTTCTATATTGGACACTAGATATTTGGATCTTTGCTCGGTACTTTTTAATAAAATCAATAAATTCTTTAAATTTTGAATATTAGTAGTATCAGTGAAATTTTTTTAAATCTGTGATATTGCTTACAATTTATCCATTTACTTTTACTGAATTTTACCAATGCTAATTAAATTAAATTGACTTCTTTAAAAATTAGTTTACTTTTCTAAAACTGTTTTTTATGAAAATGAAAATTTTTATTTTAATGAAATATTTTTTGTATCAAGGGCAACTCTTTTTGACAATACAGTTATGAATAATTTAATTGTATTTACCTTACAAAACTGAGAATGACTTTCTTATTCTTTATTTTATATATATATATATATATATATATATATATATATATATATATATATATAATAAAATAAAGAAAAAAAAGTTGGAAAAATATTGATGTTCCTTTTAAGCAGTTTTCATCATACAAGATTATAAAAACTCCTATAGCTACTTAAAAAGAGTGTATTACTTGTTTAATAATTTTCTAACCATTACCCCACATTGAATATTTAGTTTGTGAGTGGAAACACAAATTTTTCAAATGTGAAGTCAAATAAACAAAATTTTATTTAAATGTGTTAAGATTGTATCATATGACAAGAATTTTAGAACTTAATTCTGATTTATTCATTAAAATTATTATGACATTAATCCTGGTATTTGGTAACATATAATGCAAGATCAATGTTTTTAGCAGAAAATCAGCTTACTGGTTTAATAAGGACACCATTTTCTCGAACTGTAGATTCCAGCATATATGGATTGGAATAAGCACTTTGAAAGTTACCACTATCCACATAAACAGGCCATGAATCATCAGCATATCCTGTGTCTATTTCAGAATCTATATCTAAAAAAATTGCCGTTTATAATAATGTGATTATGTTTACAATAATGTTTATTAATCAGAATAAATATTTTATCATAAATTATTCTACAGCATAAATTTTAAAAAAAATTAAAGATATCAGAGTTAATATTTTAAGATTAACCCATTTTAGGAGAAATTCTATCATAGACAAAAAAAAAAAGACAAGATGATTAATGAAAACTGAAATTATTATATTAATGTAAAAACATCTAATTTATTCAATGATCTATAACATCAAAATAAATAGCCTCATACGATAAGTGTATCTCTTTCACATTGAATATTTAAAAAAATGTCACTCAATGTTATAGTACAATTTTTTTAAAATAAAGCAATATTATAGTATTTATAATGAAACAAAATTTTTATTTTTATTTACCCTTCTGCGTTATATATTTTCAGTGTTAATACAATAAAATTATTTCTGACTATCATATCTTCATAATAAAAATTCTATTCCATAATAAATAAAGAATATGATGCATGAATAATTAAATTTCCCAATGATAGCAGAGGCATAGGTTGAACAGTCTCTTTGAATAGCGTTACACACTGTATAGAAAAAAAAAACTATATAGAACATTGAAAGTAGTGCGATATTGGCTGCTGTCTGTGGAAGAAATATTATTACTAGAAATATTACAAAAGATGGCAAATCAGCGAGTTCAGGAGAACAACAAAGAATTCTAAGTGTGAAAGGTTTTTTTAAACATAAACGTTTGTAGGGGCTATAATGTCAAGACAGCAACACAAGTGGGGAAGCAATCAGCTCAAGAAAACTGCATGAGCCACAAATATAGTACAGATGCATCAAATCTGAATTCAGATTAGAATGGCAGGCATTTCATCTGTAATGAATGGTGCAGCTTCCTCCTAACAATAGGCATAATGCTGGAATATTGATATAGATTTGCCAATGTTGATTGTCACCGTTTATGTATACCTTTCGTTGAGCACACATACTAATTCGTGGTAATGGTAATAGTGGTTCACACCTAACACCATTGATACATCCAGCTATGGTACGTTCATCAACACAGTTGGCAGCAATAAATGCTGCTTGGCAAGTAATTGTCTTTTCCAATGAGTCCAATTTGGATAATAAAGACGGCTGAAAATATATTAGACACTATAAAAGTGAAAGGTCATCATCCATTTTTGTGTGCCACGCTGGACTACCGTTAAATCAGAGAAGTTTCGAAGCCTGAAATTGTACCCTTCTTTCAATGTATTGTTGGAGATATATTTCAAAAGGATAATGCCTGTCCACAAGTTGCTAGAAATAATTAAACCCTTCCTTTGATATCCATTCACTAGACATATTACATAATTAACATATGATTTCAATAATGGGTAATTTGCACTTAATGCTTGTTCTGTTTCCATTGCGATTCAACTTTGGACTACAATAGAAACAATCAATTTTATTTCCCAGATATACATTTCTTTTAATGTTAATACATTTAAAAATTATAACAGCAGTAAATGGTGGCAAAAGAATTTTTTTTTTTTTTGCTTAAAATTTAATTACTTTATATTTTTTTGCAGCTTATATGTGGAATTAATTTCAATACATTTTTATAGTTCCTTCATGATGTTGCATTTTGAACATCTTGAGTGTATAATCTCTAAATTTTACAATTACTCTAATTTCATGCCTATAATCCGCGGGTGTCATTTTTGGCCTGAAAAAATAAAAGACCTCATATAACCTGCAGTGGTGTATATTCAGCATATGATTCATTGTTATTATTTGATGAAGATGATACCAATCAAGTTCAATTTAACATAATAATGTGGCATAAAACTAACAAAATGTTTTCAGTATTAAAAAGCAATTTTGATGCCCCATTTAAAAATAATTCTCATAAATTTAAGAAAATAGGAACTAAAAAGGCATTTAAGAAGAATTATGGTGAAAACAAAAGAGATGACATTTTTCCAACAATTTTTAATTTTCATATTTGTTAGAAAGATGAAAATCTTAAACAGTAACACAGTCTATTATTAACTCAGCCTTCTATATAGCATCATTAATTCATATGTATAACTTCATTCCAGTCCTTTTCAATTGAATGTTATATTTCTTTATGCTTAGTAGAGATTATTTTGTAACACAAAATTTTGTAGGCAAAAAGCACTTTTGTAAAATTAATTTTTAAGTAACTTCTTGAAAAAACGTCTACAAATTGTACTCAGCAGCTTATAATCCACCCCAAATTTTAAATATTTTTTTTAATCATATAATGAATGGATTTATAAGTAGGAAATTACGATATTATAATTCCATGTCACGATACTGAATTGTCAACTTTCTCATTTGAATATTTTTTTTAACATGCAATGTTATATTAAGAAAACATAAATGCAAATGTTTTAATACATATTATAATTTCAAAGAAGGGGGGAATAAAAATGCTGCTACCACTAAACATTTGACAAACTAATTTAAAAAAAAAAATTTAATAACATAATAATTTTAAAAAATCTTACCAGTGATATAATTTGAATTTCTTCTAGGATATTGGAAATCATCATCCTCACCTATAAATATTAATCTTAGTAAGAAAATAATTTTTAAAAAAAACTAAGTTTAATCCAAAAATAAAATAAATTTTTCAGGAAACATTAATAATAGAATAAACTTAAAAATGCACCCTGCATTTTGAAAAAAATTAGTTATTTGTATGTTGAATTAAAGGATTTTCATAAATAAATATATTTTATTTTTTCATATAAATAAAAATTAAACTAAATAATCTGTTAGCAATGTAATTTTGATCAACAATAGTCAGCACTAAAAATGTATTTTATTCTACATTCCAAACATAAAATGAACAACATTAAATTTTGGAGCAAAATTTTATTGTAAAAATTGGGTGTCATTTTTTTTCCAAATTCAAAGTATGTAGAAGTTGGAGGAAATAAGATTTGCCACATTAGTTCAAAGTTCCCGATAATTGCATTTCAATAGCAAGTGTTTTTTACAGAAATTCCAGCAAATTATTCCATTAGTTTTGTATGATAACTTCAATGAATAGTTCAATAAATACAAGAAAAAAAAAATACCTATATTTAATTGTTGCACAAGAGATGACATGGCATTTGTAACAGAATCGGCTGCAACCAGAAGATCCGACTGCAAACTCCTGGTGCTGGTAGCTTGACCAAATGCAAGACGCACATCACCTCCGAGTCCAAAAAGAGGATCCATATATGGGCAACCACTGCCAGGAGTGGTCGGTGCACTCATTGAAGCCAATGGATAGATGGGAATGGGTGATCTTGAAATCAAGGACAGAGGTGAACTGTTAGGAGAGGACAAAGGAGAATGATCCTGAAAGCAAAAAAAATTTTTTTTTACTTTGTAACAGTTAAGTTACCAATAAAGTTATAATAAGTATAATTGTTAAATCAAAATCATTGTTAAATTTTGTAATGAGGAGCAATTAATTTTAAGTTTGTTAAATTAAATTTTAAATAATCTCAAATGTATTTTTTAAAGTGACATAGACAATTTCAAATAAATTATTGTTCAGAACATTTTTATAAATATTAAAGAAATGTACCTTTAGCATTCTCATAAGTACATCTAACTGTAAAACAAGATCTCGTCTACTTTCCTGTAAGCTTGACAAGTGACGCTCGAGATCCATTTTTCTCATTCTTAAGGCTCTCAATTCTGTTAGAAGAGTAGGATTTCTATCTGACTGAAGAGCTTCGTCTTCTTCTTCTTGCTGCTTACGTAGGCGTATTATTTCACGCATTATTTCTCTAAACATATAAAAATTAATCAGAAATAGTTCAAGTGAAATTTTTAATAAAAAAAAATCAGGTAAAGATAGTTTGAAATAAGAGTATTAACAAGTATAAATAAAGCTGTTATTTACAGAAATATAGAAACATAAGTAAATATGTATATACATAAATATATTTAATTTAAACAATTGGTTTAAAATAAATTTTATATTTTTAATCAAAAATCATCTATTATTTGTTTTTATAATTATAACCTTTACTTCTAAACATAATAAATTTCTCTAATAACCTGTTTTTTGCTTCAAGTTTGGTAATCAATTCCCTTTGCCTGGCAGTATCTGATGGTAAATTAAGTTCAGAAGAATATCTACCCTAATAATAAAAATTTAATTATTAAAAGAAAAATTATTTACATAGCAAAATAACAATAATAAAATCAACTTAATTACAGAATGAAAAAAAATAATAATAATCTTGATTATAACTTAAATGGTTTACAGACAACTTGATTAGTAATTTCAGTACAATTAATGATGACTTAGAGAAATAGCAATTTGAGTACAATATAAAAGGAAATGAAATACGATGTTAAAATAAGGGAAGCCAGTTTTTTTGAAGAACTGTTTTAACCTACTATCTAGCAGCTATTTTTTAAGTATATTTCTAGTATATAACGAAAATGTATGCCAGTGATATAAAATCATCATATAATCAAATGATAGTAAAAAATGGAATTGGTGTTATTGTAAAAGTGTGTGTGTATGGTAATAGAAAATACAAATTTCGCACACACACAATCATTTTGCATTTTTTTTTATTTCATTATATTACTTCAAATTATCTTAATTTGGAAAGTGGAAATAAAGAAGCTAATATGATTGAAGGTTTGTTTTACAATTTTATTATTATTTAAATAGGATAACAATTCATTGATTCCTTTAATTTATAAGATAGCAAGAATGACTCAAAGCAAATCAACATTTATTATATAAAACATAAAAAAAAATAAAAAAAAAATCTTAAATATAGAAAAAGTTTCTAGATTTTATATCCATTTTATTTATATTTACGATTTTAATTTATTTTTTATTATTTTTGATAGTGAATGTGTATATTGCAAAAACTTATTTGTTTTTTAACCTTTTCCTTAAAATTTTAAGCAGATAACGGCATGAATTACGATAGACACTATTAAAGTATGAGTAACACATACTCTTCTGTTGACAAATAAATGATTATTATATTGAGAAAGTGAACCATGCTCATCGTCTCTGGGGTAGAAATCAATGCTGGATCTCCTGTGAGAGCTGCAAGAGAAATAGATGCAACAATAGCAAAAATGTACAGAAGAATATTTTAAATACATACAGTTAAAATTATTTCATACCAAATAAAAATAAATGAAATCAGTGTAATAAAAAGTAAACAAACTTAAGGAAAAATTGTGGTTGCTGAATATTCATTCAAAAACTGAACATTATAATTTACCAGCAAATGTTACATTGAAATTAGGGCAGAAATTCATTGAATTAGATAAGTTACATTTATTTTATTTTTTCCAATATCAAAGATAAAACATCCCTCAGAAATCTTTTGTTATTTGATTAGCATATGATTTTAAAAAAATAATTGGTTTTTGCTATTAAACCAAATGTTTACCATTGTAAGTGATCCATTGTACGTGATCTATGGTTGGACATCAATATTAAACTTGTTCATTGAACTCATTCTTTCAATCAAGACATTACAAACTTTAGATGACAGGTAAAATGTAATAGTGATACTATATTTATAAGTGGCTTTATTGAATGAGATTGTTACTTTTCTTAATTATTTAAAAATAAAATTGAACAAAATTTTCTATTTTTGACAAAAACTGATGATAGAAGTGTTTAATTGTATAAAGTTAAAAAACAACACAGAAATGGATTTTGTTTCTAATTCCAAAAGAGTAACAACTTTTTCTGGAGTCTGCAGTTAATCTAAAATTTTTGCTATTATCAGTAGTAGTTGGCCTCTCTGAACACAATTTAAAATGATCATACGAATACTGAAATTCTTAATATCATTTATAATAATATCCTGTTTGTAATCTTTAACATCCTATAGTATGCAAACAATGTGCACTTCATACCTGTTTAAGTATTTATTTATTATTATTTTTATGCACTATATGCCAATTGCATTGCTGTTTTTTCAAATTTTATGAACTTTTCTGGTGTGACCCTAACATAATAATTAATTGTTTACCTTTTAAGAGAACTTTTCATTTGATGATCACTTGTACCATTGAATGCATTTGAAGGTGAAGATGACCTAAGTAAAAAAATATTAATATTTTTAAAATGAAAATGACTGAAATTAATATATTTTGCACATTAGAAAACAATTTTCGATCACTTAAGAGAAGAGAAAATACTACAATAAATAATATTGAAAATATGTGAAATCTACTTTCAGATTCTGAAATGAATGCACATTGTTTTTATTCTGAAATATTATTAAAATATAATATTTATGTATTATTTCTTATAACTTGCTCTAGTTATGAAAACCTGAGTATTATAGTAAATAAAATTTTATTCTCAACTTATTTTGCTTAAAAGATTTTTTTTTTTCACTTAAAGGTAAACTCAATAGTATATGAGTTAAATAGTATAAGAATTTACTGTTTAAATTTTAACACAAAATCTTAATGTAAACTGAAAAAATACAGATTTACTTTTAGAGCAGTTATTAGCAATATTTATGCTAATATTACAGAATGAATTCACAGCATGATTTCATGTAATGTGTGAAATTGCAAATTTTCATACTAAAAAATTAAAAGTTCAATTTTTAATTTTCATTATTGTACTAGGAATTATTTATTTAAGTACAGAGCAAATATTACTATTAGAGAGACCATATGCAGTAGGTGACATTTATTAAGAAACGATTTAAAGTAAATTAGGTTGTAATTTCTTTCAATTAAAAGTTTGTTATTCACTTGAAAATGTATTAAAATTTACAAATTATGCTTTTTGACAGATAAAAAAAAATTCAATAAGTTTAGTAAAATGTATTTAAGATTTACTTACAGTGCTTGGTATGGCTTAGTACTACGGGGTTGTTCATCTTGATAATGGGCTTCTGACGGTTTATCAGGAACACAAAGAATCGACTTTTTTAAAGAATGACCTAATTGTTTACTTGGAGTTTTCTGTATGAGAAAAGAATTTAAAATAAGGGTGTTATTTACATTTAATGCAAATTATATAATGGTAATTTCCTACCTATAATCCACAGATTATATATTAAAAAACATTACAATTCCATGACATGGATTACAGGTTTTCGAGTATTTATTATCAATTTTGAAAAAATGCTATTTATTTACTTTAATTTACGAAAAAAGGAAATGATTCTTTTTAAAATAAAGTGGCTGGGCAAGCTGTGGAAGATAGATAGCAGCCATATATGATAAATGGCAAGATGAAACACAGTTATAGGCGATGATTAACAGTAGATAAAAGACAGAAACAAAACAGAAAGTAAAGAAAAATGCTTTCTAAAAGCTTGCTTTTATTTCTACGAAATATAACATATACATTTTCATTATATATTTCTTCTTTTCAGTATACACAATTTTTTATGAATCATACTTTAAAATAGTTTTACTGATTCATATTCACTTTTTTTTATTATTTGAACATTGAAAAAGGTATTTAAAAAATGGTATACTTATTTATCTTAACTAGATACACAAAAACAGAATTTAATTGGTAAAAGTTACATCAAGGAAAATAAAATAATCATCCATGGATTATATGCTGCTCCAGAATATACATTTTATCTTTACTACCAAAAAATAAAAGTATGCATTATCCCCTGCTGCAGATTGCACTTATTACTGTATTCCTTTTGGGTCTTATTATGGTAATTTCCTAAGGAAATTACGGTAATAAGAATAATCAACAAGACTGGAGCTCTTAAATATTTTTCAAAAACAAAACTTGTTTACTGGTTCAAGTCACATATCTAAAGATTCCTTATATATAGTGTTTAAAAAGTAACAAATAAATAAAAGATATAAATTTATATTTGAAATTATTTTTAAAAAATCCTACATAAACTTAAAAAGGAATTTATAACAGTAATTCATAGGTATTTAAAAAAGTAGGTTTAAAATGTAAATAAAGATAATTTAAGGGGGAAAAAAAGATCCTTTTTTAAATGAAATAATAATTGCATAGCATATTTACCCAACTAGTATATTCTTTCATTTCATGCTGATTAGTATGATTTCCAGATACTCTACATCGCCAAAAACAGTCCTGGCATAACTGATAATTATAGCATCTCTGGCATTTGTAACGAAAACCCAAGAATGATTCTTTATTGCATCCTTCACACTGAACTGTATGAAGAACTAGAAGAAAAAAAATTAATGAATAAAAATATTTTCAACAAAAAATATAATAAAATATTCAACTACTTTAAAAGCAAAATCTATTTTTCTAAGTCTTTAAAAATACAACAATAAAATACGAAAAAATTATCTAAATCAATCAGCCAAAAACATTAATATAGATGATTGCTTGCAAGAATAATTATATAGGAGATCTTGAAAGGATATAAAAATGCTTGGGATCATACTGTCATAATAACTGTTATCCTTGAAACAAGAGAAAATGCATGGATTTATCGGTTTAGGATGGACAGATTATGATGATCAAAATGATTGAGTACAAGTATTCTGCTTTACAATAATATGCAGTAATTAGCACATATCAAAATTGGTTACAAATATAATAGCAAGGAAAATTAATGGAACAATTATAAAAACTTATCTAACTTGAAAAAATAACCAAATAAGAACATGAAACTTGCACAAGATCTTTATCTTGTCATGCCTGACTGATATTCAAAGTGCAGAATTGTCAATTTCTGCAAAAAATAAGTTTAAATAAAAATATAGGAATATGTGACACAAGGGGAGGGTGGGAAAAAATTTTTAATATTAAAACTTTTTAGAAACACACAGGAAAAATCAATAAGGAATGTAGTCATCCCTGACCAAAATGCACACTTTACAGCGATATTCCATACTATGGATTAGATTATTCAGAAATGCTTGTCGTTACAAAGTGTATTCAAGATGAATAGCACTTTAAAGCTGCTAGAGAATGTTAGATGAAGGGGGGAGTGCCGAGATGCAAGTCCACATATGTTCTATCAGATTTAAATACGGAGAATATGGGGTCACTCTATTCGCCCTCAAGATAATCATTCACTAGTGAAGCACGATGAAGATGTTCATTATCCTCCATTAGGTGAAAGTTGTTACCAATTGCTCCCCAAAATTACTTGACACGAGAACATAATCTCTGCATATTTCAGAACTTACAGTTGATTGGTAAAAATGTGTAGGTCAGTGTGATCATTCAAAATGATACCCACCCATGCTATAATTCTACTGCCATTATATCGTTACTTTACACGGCTGTTTGTAGGCTTATTGCATGTGTTGTTCTTCCACCATAAATACATCTGGAATCACTCTCCAAACAAAATCAGTATTCCCACTTAAAGAGAACTCGGCACCAATGTGCAATACACTAATCAAGATGATCTCTGTACCATTGTAACTGGGCACATTTCACTGCCGGAGTTAATGGAATACAAATCACGAGTTTATTTGCATACAATCCTCTTTTAAGCAGATTGTCACTCACAGGATAGTTGCCTGTTTCTTTCAGCAATCATTGTCAAAAATTGACCTGAAAGTCTATTGTGGCAAATTTTCGACCTTTACCTGGTTGTCTGTGCACATTACCAGTGTCTTTAAACGGTTTCCTGATTCTTGACACTATGCTTTTGGCTATTTTTATCTCTTTACAGACCTCTGTCTGAATCTGTCCTGTTTCCATTCTAACACATGCCATTTCTCACAATACGTTAAATGCATTATGTATGACATATTCCACTTATTACCTACACATGCAATCTTTGCAATTTGACTTCTTTCAATTTGCAATCTTTGCAAATCCCCCATGTGCATTCTTTATCACGAGTGCTAAAAAACATATTCAACAATTGCTTATTTTTCTGTAGCAAATATGAATCTATTAGACTGTGATAAAATGAGATTGAGTTACAAACCAATCATCTTTCATTACAGTTCTCTTAATAGAAGTAACATAAAGCACCTTTTTATGATTGTTCTTTCAATTTTTCTTCTCAGTGTAAGTGAAAAATTTAGATAAAGATGCGTTGACTGATAGCAATCATTGATAATAGAGTTGTGTGACAACTACTTGCAGTTAATTTGTGTGAATAGACATGTTACAACAGATGCTATTACCAGTGAATTTGCTACAATAGATGGTACTACCATTTAAGTCCCACATGCCTAGTGAAATGCAGTCTGAACACCCATATATATGGTACAGAAAATAGCAAGTCGGTCGCAAGAAAATAGTAAGTCTAGTCGGATGGGTACAAAAAAAAAAGTGACATCAGTTAGGTGTCATTACAAGTCAAAGTGACATCAGTTAGGAAGAAATTACCACTTAGATGGAATACTAATTAGCAATAAAAAAATTTAATTTTTAATAATTAAACCCTCAGTAAGTAATCGATTTGTCACTTTTTTGCCATTTAACTAGATATTTATTAGATTTTCTATTCCATTTGAACCGTAGTCAGACTATACTAAAGATATGGACCCAATGAATCTTGTTTAGTTTTAATTCAAATGGGTGGTTAGCACAAAGTTTGTTGACATTAGCATTAGCATCGCAATTCATTGACCAATAAGAACTAGGTAATTTTCTAATCATGATATGTTACATAGAATGTCTAGTTGAAGGCATCAGTGCTTGAAAGCATTTATACATTTCAAAATAGGATGTACATTTATTAGTCAAACAGTCTTAATATTTTATTTGATTAGTATACAACTTAAAAATTGTAATAAAAACAATTATGAATAACATTTGTTTGCTAATTGTTTTAAATTAAACTTTACATAAGAATTCTGATTAAGTTACTAAACTAATCTGCATTTAACAATTTAAAAAAAATAGTACCATTTTCTACACTAGCCATTCTATGAATCAATGGAAACCACATTAAACATTGAGGACCAGGATCAGATAGCAAAATTTCTAGGAAATCATTTACAGTAATTGTAGATTGCTAAGGGAAAAAAATGTAAGAAAAAATTAATTTTCAAAGATAACATTAAACATGGTGTATAATTTAATTATATTTTTAATTTTAGAGGTCATGCGTTATTTACATCAAATAAATATCAATCATTTTTATAATCATTTTGGAATAAAATGGAAAATATGTTTAATAATTTATTAAATATCAATATTAGAATTCAGAAATGAATCTTATATGCTTATTACAAACATGTTTTTATAATAATTAAATATTGGTATACAGTTTTAATCACCAATTGGAATCTATAAACAATTAAAGATCTACGATTTTTAAAAAATATTTATATAACACCTGAATGTGCTTGTAGCAAACTAAAGATACATATTTTAAAAACGAATTTTATACATTGATGCTCATATTTCAATAGCTTGATATTATTACAAGAAATTTATTTTAATAATGAACGTTATTTTAAATGAAATCTTTTTGATGAATTTAGATACAGATTACACAGGGGACAAAAAAATTTATTCTGAAAGAGTCATGAACTTTGTATTATTTAATATACTTCATACTTTCATATTTTTTATTAAATAAAAATTTCAAGTTTTACATACTATTTTTTTATTAGCAACCATTATTAAAAGGCTTAAAAAGCAATGACAATAAAAGTAAAATGCAAAATTACAAATAAGAAAAAAAAAAAAAAATAAATAAATAAATACAATTTGAAATAGAGTACTCACAGATATAAGATAGGATTGAATGAAACAAGAATACCAATCTTTACAGCAGGCATTAAGCTCATTACAAAGAAACTAACCAAACATTTGGCAATAGAGACTGCAAACTTAGGACAAAATAAAAATATGAAATTAATAAAAATAAAGGAAAAAATAAAAATTATGGAATTAAGCACTGGAAACAAAATGAAAAAAAAAAAATAATAATAATAAAAACAGCGCATGCTATAATGAGACAAACACTCACTCCATCAAATAGGGTACGAGGTAAACTTTCAGTAAAATAAAACGAAGGAGACTCGTAAACTGAGCATGGTAGCCCCATTGCTTCTCGCAAGAAATCAACAAATTTGCTGAACACCATGTGACCATTGACATCTGATATTAGAGAAAATATATCTGGAAAAAATATATAATTATATAATATTAGATTAAAAATCAGAATCATACCAGCAATAAAATAATCAATATTTAGCTGGCTCTCAATAAAGTAATAAAAACATACACAAAATTTAACTGCATAAATCTCAACATAAAAAAACTACTTTTAATATGCAAACTATTGTTATAACTAGCTAAATAAATGAACATAAATTTCCAGTTCAGTTTTCAACATAAATATCCTTGTACCTTACCAATATTTAAATTTGCAGGGGGCTGAACACCCCTCATGTGTATCCCATTAACAAGTAATACTCATGTGTAACTAACACATGGAGGATTCCATGAGGATTTGTAGGGGTAATTTTTATCCATATGTTTGTCACTTAGGAGAAAAACCTGAAAAACTCCTACCAGGCAGTCTGACTTTCGATACAAAACACTTTCACATACATTGCCACGATCACCATTGAATCTCCTCATTTCTGAAAGGACTACAACAATGTCCCCAAGAATTTTCAAACCTCTTGCATGGAAGCTAAAATTCACCACGAAATTTATTTTCTTTAAAACTCGGGGTTGTATTATTAGGAAAAATATACAGGTTTGGCAGTCCAAATTTAAATTTATGCTTGTACAAATTTATTTATTTTATTTGGAGAATATCAGAGTTCTTGACCAAAAGAAAAGTGCATCTGTTTTATTGTAACAGATGATTTGTGTGGATTATACACAAATTGTGAAGTGTATGAAAGCAGCTCACTGAAGAGAACTTATGGAAATAACTGTTTGAGTAGCACACCGGATGCATGATAATCATCATCCTTCTGTGGGGATTGTATGAAATTTATAATTTGAATTCAATTACCCCGAGTTGGGTGATTTATTTTAAAATAAAGTAAAAAATTAGAAGAAATTTCATAGGCATTTAGTCTACAACAACTTTAAAAGAGAGACTAATACATTTACTTGCTCAAAACATTAACAAATTTAGACGTTTTTAAAATTTCAATTAAATAGTTATGTAAAATCTGAATGTGATAGAAATAATATGAAACAAAAAAGAATTCTTATTTAATAGAAATATGTATTATTTTCCTGCAACAATGTTAATAATGCTAATTAAGTAAAAAAATTGAATAAAAGCATTAACTTAATGTCGGATTTCAATGTAATATACTTTTAACTGGATCACTATAGTGTAATTTATTTTCTTCCAAAGACACAAGTTTGAAAATAGGGGGAAAATTCATACATATCAAACACTTCCAAAATAATATTATATTTAGTAGCTTAAAATCTCACATTTAGATGTTAGCTATATGTTATTTCCTTTAATATTTTTTTTACTATAAATTCACTTTAAAATATTTATTGTTACATAAATTGTTATATGCTGTACCATTTTTTTTTTTTTTTTTTTTTTTTTTTTGCATGGCACTGGTTTCTTTTTTTAGAAACATTCCTTGAACAAAGCATATCGACAATTTCAAGAAAGTATTTCTTGACAAACAATTCTTTAAATAAGTGTTATCTGACAAATAATGCATATACTATATATAGTGTTCCAAGATTAATATTTCTGTCAAGCAGAGAATTTCTTAAGTATCATTTTATTAAATATAGAATTTCTTGACTTGTATTATTTCAATACAGAATTTGACTGAACACAGAATTTCTTGGCTAGAATAATGAAAGAAAAATTCTTGGTTCAATAAAAATAAACCTGCTGATAATTGTTTATTATTATGTCCCCTCCATTTATATAAGCTGCACTAACATGATCAGTCATTTTTTAAGTGACTGGCAAACTATATTTGGCCAGATTTAAGACTCCCAGTCATTTGCAATATATGTTGCTGATTTATTGTAAGGGCTAGAACAATAAAAAAAGAAAAGAATGAACTTACATCTTAGTTTGTCAGTAATTTTTCCAGCACAAATAATAGCAAGAGCAATTTTCACAGAGAAAACTCGTACTTTTCCAGTTTCATCGCTATAAAAAATATTCATAAATAATATGATTAGAGAAATAATTTTATGTTATGAATGTAATCTTTATATATGATATTCATGTCCTGTTTTTCTTTAATGCGAATCCATATCATTCTATTAATTGCATTTAGATATTTCCAAAGACATTTACTTTAGTGCAAAAGTTAAGATCAGTCCTAAGATCAACAGCAAATACTATAATTCCATAAGATAATAAAAAACTGCAATTACTTCATATTATTATGATAATTTATTTAATTCAAATTTTGAACTCTAAATTAATTTACTTTTTAAAGATTTTTAACATTTAGCTTTAAAAAAACCAAATAGAAATATTTTCTAAGGAAATTAGTTTTCTTTAACTGCAAAATCATTTATTAGAAGTAAAAATACCTTTACGTTAAAGTACATTTTCAATTTTATGCTCATATTGAAAAATATCATATGTTATATAAAAGTTTGCAAATTTTGTTGTTTATCAACTTAGTAATTTTAAATTAAATAATACAAAAATAGTTTTATTATTATGAATTTACATCACACTTTTTAAGATAAACTTCAAATAACATTTTTACTTATTATTATTATTTGAATTAATTTTTGTTTATTATTTATCCAAGATATTTTAATTCACTGGAATTTAAAGAATTTTATTTATACTACTTAAAAACAATCTATTTAAGCTATGAAATATTATACAAAAAAGTAAAAGAACAACAATATACAAAATTGTTTTGAGCATAGAATAAATGTTTATTCTTACGGATCATAGGTAGCTAAAAGCCAATTAACAAGCACAGCACTGCTATGTTCAACATCAATTTGTTGAGATAATGGCAATCTTTTGTTCAATTGATAGCATATAGAATGCACCAGAGTTTCAAGTCTAGGTATTGTCAATTCAAGACGAGAATCTGTTGCATTTAAGCCATTTTCTCGAAAAGCTTCGATGATATTCCAAATATCCACAAGATGCACTAATGGATGTAAAAAATATAGCTGTTTATTATTTTAAAGATAAACTTTTAGAAATTGCATGCATTGCAAAAAAAAAAAAAAAAAAAAAAAAAAAAAAAAAACATATTTTGAAATACTTAACATACTATTAGTTTTCTTTTGAATAAATCTCAACTTTGAAGCAGTGCGATACGTGGCAAATTTGATTATGTCAAAATTTTGAGCTTCTGCAAGAGAGAAAAAAAAAAATGTAAACCAAAATGTAGCACAGAAAACATCTAACATGTTAAGTTTATACAGAACTCTTACTATTTCCAGCTACATAATGTATAATTATTAGAATATATGCTAAAACAATTTCTTCATGAGAATTACATAAATATGGATGTTTTCTTTTAAACTATTGGTAAAAATTTATCTATAAACAAAATGTTCTAAAGGACAATATTTTGTTATTATTGTTTAGGATATAGATATTCAGTATCAGAAGAAGCTTATAAGAATTATAGATGAATGATAGATAAAATATATATTATATACAACTCCCGTGTTACGATGTTTTGTCCGGGATGAACTCCGAAACTAACAATCCAAACTTAACTTCTTTTTTTTTAAATGTGTGTTTTTTTTCAACTTGAGAGATAGGATAGTTTTTTATTTAAATGCAAAATCGACGATGCCAGACAATTTCTGCTCTGTTGTTCATTCAAAAAATGAACTAATTGAGAGTGTATTTCTGGGTTCTTAATAATCACTTAGACCATTATTGGCTCAGTAATCATGCAATTTTGGCAGAAAAAAATGTTGATGTTGATGAAATTAACTGTCGAATACAAAATTTATTGCCAGGCTATCTGATGACCTTTAAGTCAATCGACACAATTGCTGATCGTCCATTTTCCGATTGAATTTTTAAATTCTCTGAATATGCCAGGAATGCTGCCACACAATCTTAGTCTGAAAATTGGTTCACCTGTCATTCTATTGCGTATCTTAAATCCACCAAAATTATGCAACGGTACATGATTAGTCATCAGAAGAATTACCGTAGATGTACTTGTAGCAAAGTTATTGACTGGAAAGTTTAAAGGCAAAGTCGTCCTGTTACCTCGAATACCTACGATACCATCAGAATCTACAATACCTTTCAAAAGGCTACAATTTCCGATACATTTGGCTTTTGCGATGACAATAAATAAATCGCAAGGGCAGACAATGGATATCTGTGGCTTGGACTTGGAGAATCCGTGTTTCTCCCATGGACAGCTGTATGTTGCATACTCACATGTTGGAAAACCATGGAATTTATTTATTTTGACGAAAAACAGATTAACAAGAAATAGTGTTCATCGCTTAGTTCTTAGTTAAATGTAAGTAATGGTTATTAAAAATTAAATTTTGTAAAATAATTATAAAACAGTGTTAAAAATCAACATTATCTACCTCATTCATTAAATTAATAAAAATTAAACATTTTCTACTCGTTGAAGCTTAATTTGAACTTTTCATCATCATTCTTCCAATCACTTCCTTAACAATACCAATTTAAGTATCTAATAATTGAACGAAATACAAGAAAGCCACAGCAACACATGGCCGGGTCTGCTAGTACTTCCATATAAAAAGACAGGACGAGATACATATTTGACAAAAATGTATATGAGTGGATAAAAAAATACCCAGGACAAATCAGCAGATCTTATTAAAAAAGCTTTCTGAACTGTTAAACTTATTTAAGTTTTCACGTCTTTCACAAATATAAACATAATGAATTGTAAGAAATCCTATGATTCTCTATATATAGAATTATAATTTTTAACTTATAAATAACATCTGTGATTTAACAGATTTAAAAGGCTAATGCAACAGATACAAAAAAATCTAAACAATATAATATCATTCTGAAACATTTTAAAATTCTCTTAAAATATAATCAATCAATCAAATCATACTCATTTCAGCCATCAAATAATGATAATCTGCTCGTGGAGCTTGAGTTGATCTACGTTTCTTTTCTTTGTAATGATGATTTCGATCCATCTTTACTGTTGTTTTTTTCCACTAGCCTATAGAGATATATTTTCAAAAATAAAGTTTATATATATGCATATTTATTTTTCAATAAATATATGCAATTTTACATAATCATAAACAAACTAAAAATAAACGACTGCATTTAAAAAAAAATTTTTTTTGTTTATCATTTTTACCTTAGATGATATCTCTAAAGGTTGATTGAAAAAAATCAATCAAACAGAAACAAAATTTAAGAAATAACTGTTTGAAATTATTATTATTACACTATTTTTAAAAAGGATTTTTAAACTATAAAAATTAATCTTTAAAACTTTAATCTGTAAGATACAATTGGCCCATGTCATATAAACTTGATAAGGATTAAGGGTGACACTATAAAGGGATTTTGATTTAATATTTTCCAGTAGTTCTTACACTTGAGAACATTCAGTTTCTATATATCATCCTATCATAGAACATCTATATAAATAAAAAGCAATGTTCCTATGTATGTCTCCTATAGACCCAAAAACTATTCAACTGAAAATTTCCCAGTTTGTTCTTATTAGTGGCAGGAATGTTTAGAGAGTGGTTTGAATGAACTCCAGTAGGTAGCACTGTTATTTTTATAATCTTTAGAGAAGATACTAAAGATACTTCTGTACTAAATAATACTATTGCAGCACAAAATCAAAGGTAGTAGACAAAGAAGTTACAGAGAATATTACAATTTGAGTAGATTAAAAGAATCCCACTCTTATGACAAAGCAAGAAAAGAGAAGCAATTGAATGAGTTTTATATAACATTCATTCAATTAATTCATGTAATCTATATTATATAGATGTTATACATATTGCATTTCATAAATTTACACTCAATAATCATCCAAATATTATTTCATAATGAATTATACATAACTCTATTTTAACCTTTTAATTGAATTCATTTCTAACAGTCGCTTTCATCTTAGAAGTTGAATTTCTAAATTCACTCCTTGTTCTAAAAATAAAGATTTTCACCCAACAACTCAATAAAATGAACTGAAGAGAATGCAAGTAATAATATTGATATCACACAAAAAAGTTTATAAATTTTTCAGCTTTTAATGATCCTAGATTATTAGTTATAAGTTGGATCTTTCTACTTTTAAGGGGGAAAAATTCTTATTTAATTAAATCTATAATTTACTAAAGAGTTCATCTAATAAATAATCTTCCTCTATCTATTGCAATTTCATTACAATCACATAAATAATATAGTATTAAAATCAAAATTAACATTGTATAATTTTTCCAATCAAAAAGATTT
The DNA here is from genome assembly GCA_021605075.1 of Caerostris darwini. Lineage (NCBI taxonomy): Eukaryota > Metazoa > Arthropoda > Arachnida > Araneae > Araneidae > Caerostris > Caerostris darwini. The sequence goes on from BPLQ01006172.1 coordinate 68,181, forward strand.
CTGATTTACTTTCAAAAGAACTTGGAAGATACGGATAACATTGAATCAAAACAATCTTACGATTTCCGAGACACGATTGAGTAGTCAATAAAATTATTTATAATATTTCAATCATTTGGTTGAATAAAATTTTCCAGCAGTAATTCTAAAATTCATTTTTAAAAACAAATGCAATCAAAAATACTTACAAACATCAAACAAAAACCAAAAGTACAGAGTTACCTTGCTTCTTCTTCTTTTTTTTATTTATTCATAATTATTTATATCGTTTCTGCAATATTTTGTAGATAATAAAAATTTCTTCAGAAAAATTGATAAAATAGCATTGGAAATTTTTTTAAATGTAAAATTATTGATTTTAAGTAGTATAATATTAAATTATTATTTATCTCACTATTCCTATTTTAATACAAAATTACGTCATCCTTTCCAAATAAAAATCCTTCGAAGGAATAATTTTTTGAATTTCAAGTTAATAGTAAAATTAACTTAAGATTTCTCTTATAAAAATGACAAATATTTTAAGTAACGTTAAATTTTTTTCAATGAAATTCTATATAATTTTAATTTTATTTCATAATAATCATTAAATAAGGAAGTACAAATTAAAACATATTTTAAAAATTTAACTTGTTGTAAAAACTATCGAGACTTATCTTTTTAGTAATTTATGTTAGTTATTAAAAAAAAAATCCTAAATAATATCTTACATACTTAATAATAACCCGAATAATATACTTAATTATATATACAAATCGATCCGTTAAAGTAATATAACACTTCTATACATATTTTTCATCGAAAATATCGCATCCCATTTCTATGTCCTTCAAATTCATTTCAATTATAGAATAAGGCAGTTTCTTCAATAAAAGAAGCACCTTTTCTAAATACCAATATCGAAAGCGACTCAATGCAATCAGTTTCAGTTTGAGGTCGTCGTCGTCTTTACAGGATTTCGGAGTGCCCTGGCCCCGAAGGGGCCTAAAACTCCTATCTGCACCTGAGAAACATTGATGAAGGAAAAAACATTGATAGTTAAAAGGAGGTGAAGTGATTTAAGAGCAATATCCCATGTTAAAATATATATTAAAAATATAAGCAAAGAAAAAATTAATAAAATAGCTAATAACAAGGAGAAAAATAAAATAAAAAACAAAAATTAATAAAATAAACAGAACAATTAAAGAATCCAAAATTTAAAAAGGAATCTACAGTAGGATGGAATTTTCGTTGCTAGGAATAAAGACTAAAAGCACAGAGGTCATGACAACAACTGAGCCAGTTTGTCTAGGAGCTTTGCAAGTTGTGAAGAACAGCCCTTGGGCGTTTAGCATTTTCCGGAAGATGGAAATCGTATCTCGGAAGATTACGGATTTCATCATTCGGGATATGTTCAAGATTTGCATAGAATTTTTCTGCAAACTTGAGCATGAATTTTTGAATAGAGGGGAGGGCAAGACAGTGACGAATGTCATCATTCCTAAAATACCAAGGAGAGTCAGTAATCATTCTTAAAATTTTATTTTCAATTCTTTTGATGTAGTTGATGTGGTATTTTGCAGCGGAACCCCAAACTGGGCTAGCATATGTGATGATGGGACGCAAATAGTACATGTAAATAATTAGTTTATTATTTAAGGATAAAAGGGATTTTCTATTAATGAATGGATAAAGCATGCGTATAGAAATATTATATTTACGTTTAATGTGGTTTATATGATTAGAATATGTTAGCTTACTATCAAGGTATATGCCTAAGTATTTAGTATTGTTAGTCCAGTTAATTCGTTGGTTAAATAGGAAAACATTAGGTGGAGGAATTTTGCGTCTCGTGAAGAGTACAGCTTGTGTTTTTTCTACATTTATTTTAATTTTTCAGCGAGTAAGCCAATCTTCAAGTTTCTTGAGATATTGATTTAATTTAATAGTGAGATCCTGAATGTGGTTAGAAGAGACCGCGATTGCTGTGTCATCTGCATATAAACTGAGGTGTACGTTGTTAGCAATAGGAATATCATTTATGTAAAGATTAAACAGAAACGGACCAATCAGGGAGTCCTGGGGCCCCGCCTGCATTGATACCTCTCTGAGAGGATAAATAGTTATTGATTTTAACAGAGAAAGATCTATTATTGAGATAGGATTGGATTAAAAGAATAATGTAGACTGGAAATTTGTAAGCGTGTAATTTGTGAAGTAGACCATCGACCCAGACCCTGTCGAATGTTTTTGCAACATCAAGGAAAACGACTCCTGTTAGCATTTTATTAGATAGACCTCCAGAGATCAATTCCGTTAGTCATAGTAATTGATGAGTGGTGGAAAGTTGAGGGGTGAACCCGAACTGATGAGGAATCATGATAGAATATTTAGTCAAATGAGCTTTTATTTTTTTAGAATGATAAATTCGGTTAATTTACTTAGAGTGGATAGGAGAGAAATGGGGCGGTAACTAGAGGGATCAGAAGGATCTTTTCCAGGCTTAAGAATGGGGAGCACTATGGCTTTTTTCCATATATTAGAAAAATAAGTTAGATTAAAGATTGCATCAATTAATTTGGCTAGTTTAGAAATAAAATTATAAGGAAGATTTTTTAGCATTTTATTAGTAATATTATCAGACCCGAGGGCTTTATTAATTTTAAGATTGGGGATATAATCATAAATATAATCAACTTTAGTATTAGTAATTTTATGGGGATTTGGAAGAGAATTTAATTTACGAATTGAATTTTCAACAGTAATGTTAGTAAGATGATTATAAAGATTATTTGGCTGGAATCAGTTTGAGGTTTACGGAGTTCCGTGAACTTATATAGGTCTGTATCTGAGAACAAGTCACATGGTGATATAAAAACATTAATAAACAACAAAGCAGTAAGTAACCAAGGTCTGTCTCAAATCATCAGATCAAAATAAAATAAAAGAGCAACGAGTAAATCAGAGAATTTCAATAATAAAAATATAAATTAAGAAAAAAAATATTTAAAGTAAAAAAGTAAATAATTAAAAAATATAAGAAGAAACCCAAAAAAAAAAAAAAAAAAACACCACAGGATGGAGTTGCAGCTGCTAGAAATGATGACTAAAGGAACAGGTCAGGGTGCTCCTGACAACTGAGCCAGTTTGTCTAGGGCAGGGGTCGGCAACCTGCGGCTCGCGAGCCACATGCGGCTCTTTGGATGTGAAGCTGGGGCTCTTTAGTTCTATACGCAAATATTATTTATTTTATAAGAAACATTTAAAAATCATTCTGAATCGATTAACGAGGATGATTATATCGCTCAGCCACTTGTACTCGCTTTTCATCGCACCCCTCCCCCGTGTCACGCGCCGTCACTGTCGCCAGTAACTGGACGCAATCTACAAGTAATGTTAATCTGGCAAGCTTCACGGTATCACTAGAAATTGCAAAAAAAGGCAAACCATTCACAGATGGTGAGTATGTCAAAGATTGCTTCATACGTACATCTGAAGAACTGTTGCGTGATTTTAAAAACAAACCAGAAATCTTGAAAAAAAAAAATCAAATATTTGCCACTATCCGCTAAAATAGTACAACATAGAATAGCTAAAATGTTTTCAAATGTAACATATTTGCAGGTGGAAGATATTGAACTTTCTTCTGCCTTATCACTTGCTATAGATGAGTCTTGCGACATAAAAGACACGGCACAAGTTGCCCTTTTTGTCACAAGTTGCCCTTCCCAAGGTCCAAAAGAAGAACTTCTAGGATTACTACCGCTCTCGGGAGAAACTAGAGGGGAAGATATAGCGAATGCCGTGCAAAAATGCCTTGAAGACAATAACATCGATTTAAATAAAATCGTTTCAATAGCTACTGATGGAGCCAGAAGTATGACAGGAAAAAATAAAGGGGCAACAACGATTCTTCAGAGCAAAATAAATCACGAAATTCTTACGTTTCACTGCATAATACACCAAGAAGCGCTTTGTGGCCAAACATTTCCGGCCGAAATAGTTAAGGACATTTATTTGGTAATCAAGATAGTTAACAGCATCTTGTCAAAAGCACTCTACCATCGTCAGTTTAAAGAATTCTTAAACGAAATGTAGACTCAGTATTCCGACCTCCTTCTTCACAATAAAGTGCAATGGCTTTCCAAAGGTAAGGTGTTGAAACGTTTTGCTTTGTGCTTGAATGAAATAAATACATTCCTAAATGAAAGAGGCATTAATCACCCTGAATTAGAGAACGACAAATGGTTGCAAAAATTTTACTTTATGGTGGATATCACAGTGAAATTAAATTAGCTGAATCTAAAACTGCAAGGAAAGGGAAACCCAGCCTATGTTTTGGTAGAAGAATTGGTTTGTTTTGAAGAAAAACTTATTCTTTTTGCAGAATATATTCAGAGCGGTAAATTATTTTATTTTCAATTTCTAAAGCAATATCGCGATAAAACCAGTGTAGCTGTTGACACGAGGTACTTCAGCACAATTATAAAAAAAAAAATTAAAGATGAATTTGATGACAGATTTGAGCAATTCAAAACCAACAAAACCACTCTAGCATTCATAGTAAATCCTCTCAACACAAATAGTAACGAAATCCACATTGAGCAATTTGGAATTGATACTGAATCTCTAGAAATGCAATTGATCGATTTAAAAAGTAAAGCTTTGTGGAGGGAAAAATTTACAGAGTTGAAAAGCTGGAAGTTGAAAGTTGGAAGAGTTGGAGGTCCAGAAATGTATGTACGTAACGCAACAAAAGTGGACAACTTTAAAAGAAATGCCGCGAGTTGAGGCACTTATATTCGACGCATGGAATAGTCTTCCAGGTTGCTACAGTGAGGTGAAGAAGTTGGAATTTGGAGTGCTGACTATCTTCGGATCGACATATTCGTGCGAGCAAGCGTTCTCTTGCATGAATATAATTAAAAGTAAAGTAAAAAGCCAACTAACAAATGAAAATTTAGAGTCGTGTTTGAAACTTGAAACGACAAGTTATGAGCCAAATTTATCCAAACTTTATAAAACCATGCGAAGCCAACGCTCCCATTGAATTTGTTTGCTCAAATTTATGTTATTTTTTTATTTTTTATTTTAAGTACAAGTTACGTTGCTTAATAAAGTTAAAATTTTCTACTTGAATAACCATGCAAAGTCATCGACCCCATTGAATTTGTTTGCTCAATTGTTTGTTATTGAAGTACAAGTTAGTGTTGTAAGTAAATGTTTAATTGTTTTAATTTTTTACTTAAATAGTAAGTAATTATCTAATAATGCCATATATATATTATCTAATTTGTTGTAAAAAACACTACTTATATATGAATAATAGATATTTTTTTCTTATGAATAAATAGATTAGTTTTTTTATATCAAAAACATTTATTGATGCGAGTATTATTTATTATTGGCAAGAAAAAATTTTGTGGCTCTTTAAAAACTTTGAAATTTTGTAAATTGTAATTTTTGACTCTTCCGACTCAAAAGGTTGCCGTCCCCTGGTCTTGGGTAATTGCACGTTATATAAGACCGCCCTAGGGCGTTTAGCATTCTCCGGCAGAGAAAAATCGTATCTCGGAAGATTACGAATTTCCTCATTCGGAATGTGTTCAAGATTTGCATAAAAATTTTACGCAATCTTGAGCATATAATTTTGAATAGAAGGGAGGGCAAGACTATGACTAATGTCATCATTTCTAAAGTACCAAGGAGAATTAGTTATCATACGTAAAATTTTATTTTCAAGAGTTTTAATATAATTAATGTGATACCTTGCAGCAGAGCCTCAAACCGGACTCGCATAAGTTATTACGGGAAGCATATAGTACTTGTAGAGTAGTAATTTATTTTCAATAGAGAGGGGGGAATTCCTATTATTGAAAGGATAAAGCATGCGAAGACAGGTGTTAACTTTCTCTTTAATATGATTAATGTGGTTAATATATGTTAATTTACTATCAAGGTAGACTCCCAGATATTTAGCGTTAGTAGACCAAGTTATTTGTTGATTAAAGAGAAAGATGTTAGGAGGAGGAGTTCTTCTCCTTGTGAATAGTACAGCCTCAATGCAATCTCAGTCAGTCAATCTATTTTTATCGAAGTACCTTGGCCGGTTATGGCCTGAACTCCTATTCTGGGAAAATTTGACACGTGGCAAAATAAGAAACATTGATAAAAGAGGCATTGAGCAATGGTTATGTTAAAATTAAAAAATAAAAGAAAAATTATCATTAAAAGGAAGAAAAAATAAGAGGAAGGAGTAAACAAAATCATGGCAATAATAAAAAGCAATTAATTAAAAAGTATCAAAGCAATTAATTAGTTAAGTTAAAGCATTTAAAAATAATTTGAATTTCATCAGCTGGGCTATTGGCATTTTTAAGTTGGTTATAGAAATTATCTAGTCCTCCTAGTATGTTAAAAATATTTACAAGCTCCGAAAGAACATACACTCAAGAGCCAAAACATTATGACCACCCCTACATTTTGCAATGAACTCGCCTGGATGACGTGGAAGGCACGTGATCAGGTGGAAGTGGTATTTAACTCCTGCCGGAGAGTCTGAAGAATCATTCTTTCCCTTACTTCTGTGTGTGATGGGAGAGGCTGCGGATCTAAGCGACTTTGTTAGAGGGCAGATTGTAATGGCTCGAAGGCTCGGAACAAGTATTTCCGTAAATGCACGACTCGTGGGTTGTTCGCGATCTACAGTTGTTAATACTTATGCAAAGTGGATGAATGGCAGTGAAACCAGCAGTAGACATCCACACGCTATCAAAGAAAAAGGTCGTCGGAGACTGTCTCGCATGCTTACGGAAAACCGGAGCCAGACAGTGGCTCAGCTGACAGCCCAAGTAGAATAATATCGGAGCACACTGTTCAGCGGACACTGTTGGATATGGGGCTACGCAGCAAATGCCCCACTCGTGTGCCTTTGTTGACCAAGCGTCATCGCCAACTGCGCCTGCGCTGGGCCCGGGAACATCGTGGCTGGTCCATGGATCAGTGGGAGAGAGTTGCCTGGTCAGATGAATCACGGTTTGACATTCATAACGTCGATGGCCGTGTCATGATACGCCGTCTTTCAGGCGAACAGTTGCTCCCTCAATGTACAGTAGGTCATACACAGGCCGGTGGTGGCGGTATTATGCTTTGAGGGACGTTCTCTTGGGCGTCTCTGGGACCCGTGGTTGTGGTAGAGTAGACCATGAATGCTGCAGGTTATCTGAACATCATTGCGGACCAGTTGCACCTTTACAGGACCTCTGTTTTTCCAGCTGGAAATGGAATGTTCCAACATGACAATGCCCCTTGTCACAAGGCTAAAATTGTGTTGGAGTGGTTCCAGGAATATGATACTGAATTCCAGTTAAGGTCCTGGCCGCCTAACTCACCGGATATCAATCCGACAGAACACATTTAGGATGTCCTGGGACGGCAGCTCAAAGTTCAAAGACCACCAATTCGCAATATCTCGTATTTGCGTGACCGTTGCTTTAACATCTGGTACAATCTGTCTCCGGTCATCTACCAAGGACTTGTGGCATCCATGCCATGGCGGGTTGAAGCTGTGTTGCGCGCCAAAGGTGGGCCAACTCGTTATTGACAGGTAGTCATAATGTTTTGGCTCTTGAGTGTATATTGCTTTAGAAGCAGAATCATTGTCAAAATTGTTAGTAGGAATATATTGCTTAGAGAACGATGGTGGAGTATTTTGCTAGGTTCCTTGCAAGAAACTTGCGTAAGAAACAGCCTTAGCAACTGTTCGGCTGTTGAAAGTTCTGCTTGGCGCATCTGCGTTGGTATTGGCCGGGAAGCGGGGCTTGGGGAACTTTGGACATCCTCTCCAAGCGGCGAGGTGCCCCATCTGGTGGCAATTGATGCACTTAGGATTTTCAATCCTTTCTTTAATATGGCAGTCTTTGATGTAACGCTCTCCCCCGCATTTGAGGCAATGCTTCTTGTAACTACAGTTTTTAGCCGAATGATGGAACAAATTACATGAAAAGCAATGCATGCCCCCGGTTTTTGGTTAAGTTTCTCAACTCTTACTGAGAAGTGAAGGAGGCAATTACCCTCAAATATCTTGCAGTTTTCCAGAGATTTCCTGCAGACTATCTGCCACACCGGGATTGGCATCTTGGTTTTAAGATTGGTGAGCTGTCTAACTTGATCTATCTTGAGACCAAGTTCTGCAAGTCCAGTAGTAATTTCATCAAAGGTGTAATTAACAGGAAGGCCTTTTAGCACCGTTTTAAGCGGACGTTGATTTTTTGGCGTAATAACGTAGTATTCAATTTTTCCTTCAGAGAGATACTTGGTGATGGATCTGTGAATGTCTGAATTTCCAGGAAAGATTTTAAGCTGCTCTCCCGCAAGCTTGATCCTGACTTCATCTTTAAATTCCCTGCTGATCTCAGCAATTTGTTCCTTGAGACTGTCCGCATAGTGCACCATAATAGACGGCAATTTGGGTTCTTGCATTTCACGAACTTCCTCAACATCGGTCTCATCAGCATTTAAATTCGAGAATTTATTAGAGGTGCTTAAAGGGTTAGTTATAGAATTAGTTTCTACATTAATCTTGGCAGTATGCCTTTTAGATGGTTTTGAATAGCCATCATTTTCATTATTAGCAGTATTTGCAGGTCTCTTAGATTTTCTAGTTTTAGGACTAATTTTAACTTTAGCGCTGCTATGCCTAGCGCAGTTAGTGAGTGGACATAAACCCAGCTCACTTACCCTTTTTTCGGCTTCTGCTACGGCTGTCTCCGTCTTCTTTAGGGTAGTCATGGAAGTTTTGATGAATGTAGAATCCGGCTTTAATCAGTATCTGTTGCTGCGTAATGACCTGCTTCGCCAAATCGTTCAACTTCTTTCTTTCTTTGATGTGCGCCTCAGTGGCAGATATTTGCTGACAAAGGTCGGCTTCAGAATTGAAGAGGGGCACAGTAGTCAATTGCGGTCATCTCAGTGGCAGCGCCTGGATCGGGTACTTCCAAATGGCCCTGAGGAGGGCCGTTCCCCGTCGGACATCATGGTTGCTAGGGAAGTCCACTTCCATCTTGTTGCGAAATTCCGCCATAATTCCTCGATGGTACTCATGAAAGTAGGATCTACAAAATTTGCGACCTCTCTCGTCTGAGTTTAGCTCAAATGGCTATAATACCTAAAATCTCTCAATGCAATCTGCATAACTTCTTCGAAATATTTGTAAAAAGTTGCTTTAATAAAATAAGGGTAGATAATTTTCAATGCTTCCTACTTAATGGACATAAAACAAATTTACATTTTATTTGTATATATACTTTCTAGGACTGTATCATAGTAAAATAACTGAAAAATGTCAATTAAAACAAGCATGTTCAAAAGTAACTTGCTGAGGAACAAGGTATTAATGCTGATGCATTATACATATATGAGGTTGACCAGAAAACCGGTTGCAAACCTATCAGAATTACTGAATACGAGCCATTTTAAAAATGATTCGTATCATTTATACGGATTCGATCCGTTACGATATTTACCACGCATTTTCTACATTCAAAACTTGTATATAAGCACTCATATACTGTCTGTAATGGGCTTTACAATTGCGGGATTTAAGTGAGTGCTAATTTCTGTAAGCTGGAAATTATAATTTGAGTTGAATAGAAATCTCAAAGTTAATCAGGTATAGTCGAAAACATCTCTTTTTAGATATTATTTTTACCATTAAAAATAGTTTTTTTAATCGCATTTCTCAAGTGAACTAAAATTTGTTTCCGTTTTAAGGTTAAATATTTATTATATCTTGATAAACGTATTTCCTATTGAAGAAAAGTTTAGGGCATAATTTTTAAAATTATAATGCAGAAAAGTGAGTCAAAATTAAAAGTATAAGAGCACAAACAAATTAATTTTAATTTAAAACTAAACAGTTTACACATCATCATTTCCATTATTCTTTAAAAAGCAAATTTTTCTTTTTATTTCTGTAAAACCTTCTGTGACCACGTCAAAATTTAATTGTTCTTAATATGAAAGTTTTTTTTCTAATTTGCAGAACAAAGTATTCAAAATAAAAAAACGTTGAAATCACTTTAAAAATATTTCTCTTTACTCATTTTAGAAAAATGTCCATACTATTTCAATTTTTATAGTACTTTTTAAATATTTTGCATAAAAATTATTTTGGTAAAAATTCAGTGGAACTCTTGGTACAATTGTGAAAATTACTAAATTTATTACAGTTAGGCATGCTGTATTTTGTGTTGTTAATTTTTCTGTGTAAGCAGAAATTGGAGATACAAATTATGTTTTTAAATTTTTGAAAAAAAAAAAAGATTTATAACACATCCAGATGATGAGGTTTAGAATATCCAAAATAACAAGGAAATATAAAAAGGTATATCGTAAATACAGATCGAGGAAATTCTAGTAGCTGGGCTATTTGGAGTGAATGGAGGATAATAAAATATAAAGGCAAGTTAAACTTTAGAAGAGATGAATGGATTTAGTGGAAAATCCAGAGGCAATGAGAAAAAAAAAATGGCTAGAAATAGAAAAGTTTGAGGAAAGAGTTGTCAGGGATGTTGGGTTGTAGTATGAAGGATGTTGATATATAATTGTTTTAAATCTATTGGATTACATTAGATCTGTTTAGAAATTTTAAATTAAATTCTTAAATTGCAAAGTTTGCCAACATTGTGTAATATTCAAAAGATTGTTAAATGGGAAAATTCTGTTTTATTAATTGTTTTGGTTCTTAACATATTAATCACATGCCTGTTATTGATTGTTCATAATAACCTCAGTGCATATTTATCAAAAGAAAACTTGATTGACAGTCACCTTATAGCAATGAAATACAAACATTTTTGAATTTTGAAAATTTTCTGCTGTAAAACAAAATTTAGTTGTTTGTCAATGGCATACAGCAATGATGATTGTAATCATTCAGAGGCTGTTTTCCCATCAAAATATAGGAAAAAGAAGGTTTCTTACATTTAAAATGTAAGAAACCTTCTTTTTAATATATTTTGATGGGAAAATTTCATATTCATGAAAATTTCAGTTATTTACTTATTATCTAATTAATCGGAGCTTAAAAATTAAATAATTATATTTAATTTTTCTCTGGTAAATTTAAGTTATTAATTAGTTTAATGAGCAACTCTATAAAATGAGTTTCTTAATTACATAATTTACTGCTTTTAATATGATTTTTACAAATAATTCCTCTCCTTTTAATAAAGACTAAATTACAGCTTGTTCTTATTACACTTAATATTTTTTCAATCCCTAGATATGTTTGTGTCTAGTGCTCAAGCCAGATCTTGGATGTTCAAGAACAGTTCTGAATTGAACAAACGAAGAGAAAATGCTAACTTGGAGTTCATCAAAGAGCATTCTAAAGGAATGAGTGTAAGTAAAATTAAAGATTATAAATAGAAATTTGTTATCTAATTATTATTTTTGGTTAATCAAACTTCAGTTGTAGATCTTTTATAATGAAGAACAGAACTAATTAAAAAAATTCCTATTTTATTGTGTACAGACTTAAAGTTCTCCTGATATAATATTGCATTACCAATAATTAATTAATGATTTTGCAACATTTATACAAACACAGAAGTTATTCAGAAAAATGCTGGGAAGTAGTCCATGTGAGGTGCCACATCAAAACATTGTTTGTTTTTCACTCCCCCTTTCACCTGTATCTCACCAAGTTGGATGTGGAGGGAAGGGGGAAAAACAACCGTTTCCTATTTACTCTCTTTCATTGTAAGATTGCAGAAGGAGGATAGAAAACCTGTGACCAAGATGATTTAAGAATTATTCATTTTGCTGATAAACAGATTATATAATCAGTATCATCTTAGTTTAGGAGTCCTCACTACTCCATTGCTTGGTCTGCCCTGGGTTTTACTATACTAGGCATCCCTGCTAATGCTGATCGCAAACAGCGCTCAGCACTGACCTTTTGCTAACATCACAGTCAAATAAAAGTTAGATACACATGCTCATTGTACTGCATGTTAAGTAGTCAGAACAGTAATTAAATAAAAATACATAGATAGATAGATACCGATATGAAATTTATTTTTGAAATAAATAATTATCAGTAGCAGATGTAAAATGGATGACATGCAACAGACATCCCTTCTTAACATCGACCAAGGGTAAAAAAATACTGACCCCTTAGTATGGATTACCCCCATTATAATGGGTGTCATTTTCCACCTAATAAGGTTTACTGTAAGAAATACAGTACTATTTTAAATTATTTATCGCCTTTCTTGGCTGTCGCTAATTGGTGACAAAATCCCATGGCACCTCCAATGGAACAATCCCCAAAATGGTTTGAAAGATTTTTGGCTGTCAAGCATCTACCTATTGACAGCCATCTGGAGATGAAAAATGTAAATGATACATTTTAAAAATCCTTAAGTTAATTATTGAACAAAATACTATTGTGCATTAAAATTAGCAGTTTAACTGATATATAATTAAACCTATTCAATAAGTATAATGCATTTAAAAAAATCTTTCTATTATCTTGAATCTGATTTATTTTTATTTTTCAACTTAATTTTTATGACTATTAATTAATATATCATTGTTTTTTAGGAAGAGCAAATCAAAAAATTCTTTCTTACTGTTCAAGAAGAAAGAATATTATACAAGTATTATGAATCCAAATTATTCAAATTTTGTCAAAATTTTCAACCTCCAATGCCAAAAAATGTCATTGTAAGTTATTTTTAGTATTTCAGCTTTAACTGTTCTAACAAGCGATATATGTGTGTTTATAATTATTTCCCTTTATAATCATATAATATGTATGAAATGTTTTTTCTCTGCCTCTCTTTCTGAAATTTTGAAATGTATTTATAAAAGTATTTTAACATTAATTTTTTACATGTATATATAAGAAATTTATATATTTAATACAATTTTTTTTCTTTTTATTTTAGGGTTGTTCTGTCCAGTATTTTAAGCGATTCTATTTAAATAATTCTGTAATGGATTATCACCCGAAGGATATAATGTAAGTATACTTCAATTTATTTCAAATAAATTATAGTTTTTTGCATTCATTTAGCTTTTTGTGAAATATCTTTCCAGATTTATTGATCGTAATCTATTTATTATTTCATTTGCTATTATTGTAATTTCAGTGTCACTTGTGTATACCTGGCTTCTAAAGTTGAAGAGTTCAATGTTAGCATGAGTCAGTTTGTTGCTAATGTTAAAGGGGACAGAGAAAAAGCTACTGAAATTATTTTAAATCATGAGCATCTTCTAATGAAACAATTGAACTTTGACTTAACTATATATAACCCACACAGAGCAGTAGAAGGATTTCTTATTGATATAAAGGTCTGTTGAAATATATATATTTTTTAATTCTAATTATAAGATGATGAAAATACTTTCTGTATTGCTAAGTAAGGATTAAATTTCTTTAATTTATACCTGTAAATTAAAGTCTGTATAAATTCTTATCAAGTCTGGCTTAGTGTATTTTAGTTTATAGTTTGCTTATATTAAGTAATATTTGTAGATTTCAGAATATCAATTGTCAGTAATTTTATGTTGAAATTTTTAGTACTTATTAATGTAAGCCTTGGAAAAAATTACAGAATTTTATTTAATATTTAATAATAATTTTTTAACATATTTGCAGAAAATTTGTATGTTTGACATTTTCTATTTTGTTAAAAATTACTTTTATTATTTTAACATTTATGTAATTTACTATTATAAAATTATATAAAGATTTTTTTTTTTTTTTTTTAGACTAGATATATTGAATTATCTGAACCAGAACGTTTACGCCCTGCAATTGAAGAATTCTTGGATAAAGTACAGCTTACAGATGCTTGCTTCTTGTATTCCCCTTCCCAAGTATAAAACATTTTTTTTTAATTGCTATCACATATAAACTGACATTGTCCAACTTCAAAAAATAAAACTCTTTATATAAAAAAAAGTTGATATGTCATCAATAATAAACCCCCAGCAAATTTTTCTATGGAATTCGAAATTCTATATATAAAAGCTATTTTAATTACAAATCCAGGACATCTAATAAGGATCAGAAATAAAAATAATAGACACAAGCGATAATAAAAACTAATAGCAAATTATCAAAATGGCGTCAGATGCAAAAAGAGCTGTAATGTTATTTTCTATTCGTAATTCTTTAACAATTGTTAGTTCCATCTTGTGCAATCATAAATAAGTTTTATTTAATTAAAAAAATTACCAATAAGAAATTATTTTAAATTTTTGATTGTGTACCGGATAAAATAGTAGAAGCCTGTTTATTTTCTTTGAATTTAAGTGCTGTAATATTTAAAAGTATTATAGCAATTTGCAATATAATGATTGCTATAGATTTGTTAAAATTACTGTTTTATTTATTTAAAAAGTACATAGATTTTTTTTCTTAACAACATTTTAAAACAGAAACAATGTTAAAAAATGATCATTCATGAGTTTAACTTGATAAATATTTATAAAAACAAATAAAAGGGTTTTTTTGTGAAAAAATGATTAGTTAAAAAACCGTCTGCTTTCATTTTTTTGTAATGTTATGTAGTTTCAAAATGTTTAGTTTTATTTTATGGGGAATTTGATTTTAAGCAACATACTAATATAAGCAGAAAATTTCTGTAGAATTTTTAAAAGTGTTATATGTAAAGAAAAAAAAAAAGTATGGTTTTTATTTACTTTGAAAAGAATTAATTAAAATTCTTTCATAATTTTTTCACTATGAACTAGATAAAAAGTGGAATTCTAAATGTTATTAGTTTTTAAGTTGAAATATCATATGTATATACATATATATAACCATCAATTTATATTAATATATATATAGAAATTTATATCATGAGTAAAATAATCATAAATTTATTTTTAGATTGCATTGGCTGCTATATCATGGGGAGCAATAAAATTTAAAGAAAGTACAGATGGGTAAGTGCTATATTTTGTATTGTTTTTCAAACAAAAAATTCATCAAAATTATAGTAACTATATTTCTCTATTTGGGCCTGAATGGCCGAGTGGCTAGCGCTCGGTACCACAGGTTTCGGGTTCGAGTCCCGGTGGTGCCATGGATGTTTGTAGTGGTTCGGAATCCACTTTAAATTGTAGGTCCCTGTCTAATAGGATCATAGAGCGTTGCGGGGGCAGTGTTACTCCGCGCCCGTGGCTTATCTTCAAGTTACACGCGCCCCCTGGATAATGCAAAGTGAGTACGTCTGTGCAGTGCTTGCCTTAAGGCATCCAAGACCAAGCTGTCTAAGTGTTTGCCAGCTGCATTAGAACAAAAAAAAAAAAAGATATTTATCTGTTTTATGAAAGAATATTTAGATGCATTTATTTTACTAAATGCAAAATTATTCTAAAAATTAATGTGTATTTTTTTAAAAATTAGAACTCCTTTATTGTACAATTTTTATTAATTGTGATCAATATAAAAATGCTATAATAAGGTAAGCCAAATAAAAGCTCTTTAAATTTTCTCTGTTATAGTTGTTTAATTTATGACAAAGGAAATATATTTATGGGTTTTCTAATTTAAATGATATTCTTGAGAGGTGAGTTCTGACATGCATAGTGTATCTACTACGTTTAGGGTTGATTCTATAAAACTAATTCTGAAAACCTGCAACAATAATTGACAGCATTTAGGGATATCTCAACTTGCTTTTTCTTAATTATCATCTGCTTCAATAAAAAAAATTATTTTGCTTTTATCCAATCAATATTTGCTGTCTGGGTTGAAAAGTTTAGAATTTTGCTTTTTAGGTTTAGAGGCAAAATGTCAATTTTCTACTTTGGCAGATTTGCCTTGGAAAATTTCTATTTCAGAAATCTTGAATAATGAACATGTTAATGAATGTCTTGTTCAAAACGGGATAATTCATAGAGTATTTATTCTAGATGAACAGACCTTGAATTTCATGTTTTATATAGAAGTAAGTAATAAGCAGATTTTTGAAGATTACATATGAAGCTAGAAAAGTGCAATGCAGTGACTGATTTCTGTTGCATAACGATAAGCTCTTACACTATTAAAATCTTGTTTCTAGCAAAAAAAAAAAAGAGTTTTTTTTTCCCTATCTTTCCTGTTATTCTTCAGATTTGCTACTTGTACACAGCTTTCTATATCTTTAAATGTAGCCTAACCTCAAATGCCATTATTTTCATAGCATTGTCAATATACAGGAAATCATAACTACAGATTTAAACATTATTTTAAATGTTGACTTCTGTGGAGAAATAGAAATATGTATTAAAGGCTAAGAAGTAATAATTTTTTCTTCAATTTTTAGCTTAATAAAATTTAGCTCCAAAACATTGTAGACATGTTATGTTTCGGTACTGATGTTACTATTTTATTTTTCACTCTCCCCTTCCCTTATTCGTTTATATTTCTTTATTAGTTTTTAGTTTAGTTAATATATTTAAAAAAAATTTTACTTCAAGAATTTATTCATTTGTACCAAAACCAAAAAATACAGCTATACTCTTACTTAAAGATTTCAATTCTTCTAACAAACCAAGGTAATTTTAAAATTGGAATTGAATTAAAGCATTGTTGGTAATTAAATTACAAGGATTAATTGCTCATTATCCAATGTCAATTGGTTTTTCTGAACAGATTATCATGTTTTCCGAAAATGTTTATTTCTCCATTGCAGTAGTAAAACATAGCATTAAAATGTGCATATTTCTCACCTGCTTATTCATTTCATTGATTACTGTTATATGTATTGCTTTGTGCCATGGATATGATTCGTTGAATTCATCATAGATGGAATGGGGAGGAAGGGAAAAAAAATTGTTTGCAGTTCAAAGAAATTGAGACAAAAAAAAAAAAAAAAAAAAAAAAAAAAAAACACAGTGTGTTATTGCTCTGTGTATTTTAGAATTTTTATTGCATAGCTTTAGCTTTCTGAGCATTCTGATATGTCAAAGTGATTAAATTCATTAAAAAGATAAAAATCATCTAACTGTATTGCAAAAAGTAACGAATAATAAGTTTTGTAAGAACTGGCTAAATAAGATTGTCCATAAAAAACATATTATAGAGGAATAAAGCAATATGATTGATCTGCCTGGTGAATGTTACATTGATTATTGTCGAAAAGGGATTAAATATCAAAATGGTGACTTAAAGTCATTAATGAGTCTTTTCAAATCTTTATAACATGAACAAAATCAAGACTATGAAAGGTATGCTTAATCTTTTTTCATATGATAATAATGGCTTACCTCGAAACAATCGAATTGGGGATTTAAACTACTGAATCTTTGTTCTTTTATTGCCAAACATTCTCTTTCATTTTCTGATAGTTTTAAATTATTAGAACTCGCCAAAGTGTCTAGGAAAGGATCCCAGAATTTTGTGAAACACTAAGAGTCCATCACAAATAATATAAAATTTTTTACAGCAGACTTATAAAATGAGATGTAGTATAGCGAAAACTCTGAAAAACATTCATAAATATTTTTAAGAAAGTACTTTTTCACTGAATATTAATGAGAGTAAACTAATACTTGATGATACATTTTTATTAAATATGTGCTCAAAAAGCATACTTTCTTGTTAATGCAATATAATCAAAAGACAATAGTTGCTTATCTTGTTTCACTGGAGCCTTCAGATACATTAATAAGTACTATAATTCAAGAAATTTTCATATGATATAAGGGAATGTTATTTTTTGGTAAAATATAATTAGAATATTGTTTTCTTGCAACACCATGAGAAGGATGAAAACTAATATGGAATTTTTACATAGGAAAAAAAAAGTCCCCCTCCCTGTTTTACAATTTATTAGTGCTAATATGTCAACTCAATAATTGTGTAAAATATTCATAGAATTGTTTAAAAACCTGATTAATTATGTGATAGGAATGCATTTTGATTTGCAAAGCTTCCATTGAAGAAAATTATTTTTTCTGTTTGTGCAATTTTTGAAAGAAAAATTTTTTTCTTGAATGGCTGGACCATCGATAGGCATATTTAACTCCTAGCATTTGAGAGAATAATTTTTCTTTGGGATGCACTACTAATCCTTATTACAGTTGCGTTTAAGGTCAGATATTGTGAAATTATTTCTAACTCAATCAGAGAAAAGACTTGGATTTCTTAATGGATAATCCCATTCCATGTGATTTGCCCAGGCACGTAGGGGTAGCCAATTTTAGAACAATAACTGGACATGATTATCTTGGGAAACACCACAGATTTGGACTAGCAGACTCTCCGACTTGCCCACTTTGCTTGACTAATTATGACATGAGTTGTAACCACTTGAACTACCACCCTGGATTAATTGACATAGTAGCTATAAATACAGCAAAAGATTTTAATTATTTTATGTGTGTTTTTTAACTGTATTAAGCTTCCCATCATAGATTGCTGGCAGTCATGCCTGCATCTGGCATAGGTTTAAAAAAATATTTAAAAAAACCTACTAATCCATTATTTCACTTAGATTTAAAAAAAAAGACATTTATATTGATCTTGAGGGCATATCTAGATTCGGAAAATTAATTTTAAAAATGCTATAAAGAAACTGAAAATAATTCAATCAGTTTTAAGATATAAAAAATCTGGCTATCGAAGGAAAAGAAAAAAAATGACATATCATAGAATAATATGATATCTATGATATTCTTTTAATATTTGCTAGTTATATAAAATTGTTTCAAAATTAAAATTTCTTATGAACAGTATGTTCAAATGGTTGTGTTGATCAAGAAATCTTTCATTTTTTTAAACTGGAGTTAATAGCCTTTTTGCAATTATTACAAAGATTTTAAATGCTGTGATCTTTTCGATTTCCAATGAAAACAATAATTTATTTAATAGATAATATTCACTGGTGCAGGGGTTAGTTATTTAATTTCTGTGTATAAAACTAAAGATTATTCAATATATAAATTAAAAAAAATTTTTTTAAAAAGCCAGTATTTCACTTTCAGAATATATGCTAAAAAAGTTATAATATAAAAATTGCGTTTTGACGGTACTTGCATGTTTAGAACCTCAGTCTAGAGGGAAAACTAGATTTTCAAATTTTTTTTTTAAATAGAAGATTTAGTCCCCCCCCCCTTCCCCCTGTTTTAAAAGGAAGAAAAATAAAAAAATGTTTGATCAAGAAATTAGATAATATGAAATAAAAAAAAAAATTAGAAGCATGGTATTTACCCTCGAAGTGAATGAAACAACAAATTTTTTTTTTCATTCACTTTGAAGGTAAATACCATATTTCTAATATTTAAGAAATATTGTATTATTATATTTTACTATTATATATTATTATATTTTCTATAATTATGGTGGTTATTTACAAGTAATGTTTTTTTTTTTTTTTTTTCTGAATTTCATTCATGCCAATGTATTTTTTAATTGGTATTTATTACAAATTATTTTTAGGTATTTGTCTGACATCATCTGTGAAGCCCACCCTGACAAATTAGGATATTTGAGAGAAGCAATAAAAAGTAAAATTTATTCATTATTTTTCAAAAGTTTTTAAATAATTATATGCAATATTGTAATGTTAATAAGATTCTAGATTAACAATATATGTTAATTTGCTGTAATTCATATGTGAATCACGTCTATTTACTTTACTAGATCTGTCCAGAGTATAATTTATACATTTATTTTAAATAAACATTTTAAGTTCTAAATTCTTATTTTTAAAGATTAAAGCAAAAAATTAAACATAAATAATTGAAAAATCTATACAATTACATATGTATACCAATGCAATATTGTGTTGCATCATAAATATCATGAAAAATTGCCTTTTAACCTTTAAAATTTATTATATTTCACTAACTTATAATTTTTCATATTTTCTATTATCAAATATATAACTAAATTTTGTTTTTTTACAGCGATGTTTGTAATGATAAAAAATGAGGCATTGCATGTTATTGATCCTGTTAGATCATCCTTGGAAAAGAAATTGGAAAAGTGCAGAAACCAAGAGAATAATCCCAGCAGCTCAGCGTAAGAATTTTTATAATTTCATTGTCTAATTTTATATTGTACTAAGGCAAGTTAAAAATTATTCTCATTTTTGTTTCCTTAATGGATTACAGTAAGTTTTGAACTACCTAATTTTCCTATGTAATCTTCAAAAATTTAATCAAGCAATTCATAGGTGCCATTGATGAAGAAAATTTTTAGCTGGTGACAATGACATTTATATGTTGCTTTCTTTACTTCAGTGTTTATTTGCAGAATTTTAATGGATTTGCAGAAAATCTACAGTCTCATTAGCAATTACTTATCCATTCTCCAATGTAATCCCTAAAGCTTGTTTATTTTCTGGTCTTTTGTAGAAGCTTGTGGGTGTACTATCTTTATGTTGTGCAACTTTTTGAATAATCTTAATCCATTCGGTGAAAATCTTATGTTATCTTGCCATGATTTCCAGTCTTCTACTAATTTGCAGACTAAGGAAATTGAATAACTACTCTTGGTTTTTCCTTGATGTTCATTGTCAGAAGTGCAATCACATTTTACTTAATCTTAATAGTATCAATTTTATATTATTAAGTTTTAATTATATAATAACAAGAGTGTCAGATTACTTCACACATATTCAGAAGGTAGTGCAGTGAACTATAAGGAAATTATGGGTACGCTGCTGATAATTTTGTTTCATCTCATTCATATATTTTGTAATCTTAATATAGAATTATTCATAAAGTCTCATTTGATTTAAGATTGTATTTTTTTTAAAATATAATTGATAAGTAATGAGAATGAATGTAAATGAGATGTGCCAATGAGAAAATAAACTCTTTTTTTTTTAATTATACATTTAATGTCGCAATAAAAAAAAAGTTTGTCAAACACATTGTACCATTTGTAATTTTAGGTGTATTTGCCTGTTTTTTTTTTTTTTTTTATTCACAAAAGTATTTAATTTTTGTGAAATGATATTTTTTGTGAACATTCTGAACTATAAATAGGTTTTTAAGAAATTCATCTTGTGTAGTGATTACTGTCAGTAAAAAGTATTCAAAAAGCTTTTTTTTTAATTGAATGGCATTTTTTCCCCCTAAAGATTAAACGAGCAAAGATCCTAAAACAAAATGAGAGTTTTAGATACAAATATTTATTTGCTTTTATTATGTATTTATTATTTACATTTCTACTGATTATTTTAGTCTTGATTTGTGTAAAATTGTACATGCATATGAAGCTATTAAAATTCTTTTCTACACAAGAAAAGACCATCTTGCACATAAATTATAAATCAAATTCATATAATACAGTCATATATTACTAAATTCTATTTTTATTTGACATTAAGTGTTTTTGTTTGTGCATGTTTTTTTATTTTTTTAATATGACTGTATGTTTTAAATCTGTTGGGTGGTTAATTTATATATGGTTTCATATGGCTAATTTAAAAGATTAATGATAAGAATTATTGAATGGAGAATTATTTCATGGAATTTGGTAAATTGAATTTCAAATATTTTATAAATATATATTATATAATATTTAAATAAATATTTAAATGATCTTTTATTTTGTATGAATTTCTTCAGATACAAAAGAAAACTTGAAGAATTGGATGAAGATGATGACACTGAACCAGTTAAGAAATATTCAAAACTCTTAGAAGTAAGTTTTTTTTAAAAATAAAGCAGCGTCATAACATCTTATTCAGTAAAATTTGCATTCGTTTAAAAATTAGTTGTAAATATAAAATTCTAACTTTTATATATTCAAGGTAATTTTAAATATTTATTATATTACATAAATCATATGTAATATAATTTTTAATATTTCTTTATCTTAAGCATTTTGTGAATTTATGTCATATATTAATTTTTTTTGTGTTAAATAAATATAAAATCAGGTATTTGTTTAAAATAGTGTAAATTATTTCTCCAGTTAGTTGAAGAGAAAATTCTGCAATCTGATACAGTTCCTCAGCTTGGTGGTTTTGCCATGGAAATTGGTTAAAGTATCAAACTCAATTAAATAAGAAAAAAAATATTTATTTAAATTGTTGTTGTATGATAATGTTCATCACTTTGATTACACTTATTTCTCTTTCTTTAACACCACTAGAATTTTAAATTTTCTTTTTTTATAAATAATAAAAATGGATGTATAAATATAAAATTATTTTATATATAATAAAATTTCAATGATACAGGGTGTCTGAAAAATATCTTTACACTCATTTTAAAAATAGATTGATTTGTGTATACAAATATGGACTCTTAAGTTTAAATTCAATGAAGAAAGTGATGATATTTATATCATTCAATGTGTTTACCATTTTCATTCCAATAGGCATTTCATCTTTGATTTTGTTTGTATTTTGGCTACATTTGTGCATTTTGTAAATGGATGCACTAAAAAAGTATTTATTAATCCTTGATTGTGACAAATTGTAAAGTTAAATTGCAGTGACTATCAAGGACCATTAATTACACACAACACATTGGCAAAAGCCTTCTAATAAAGTTCTGCGAAGCAATGAGCATTAAGCAATTTCAACAGTTGTAGTAATTAGATTTTTTTAAATTGGGAAGGGGGGGGGATATTTTGTTATGGATGAGACTGATGGTGTACATATCTTTATTTTAATGAAATTTTTTAATGTGTAAAGATACTTTTCTGGTATGATGTATAATTTTAAATATTTTAAAAGACAGGGTTAAATAATAACTATTTTTTTCTAAAATGTGAAGCATTTTTATAAATATGATGTTTTATCTTTATTAAAATTACAAAGTCAATCTGGAAATTGCCATAAGCTATAGCAGGCTTACTTCTCTAAAATTAAATACATCTGAAGAAAATGTTAAGAAAGTGTTTTTTTTTTTTATCTCCTAGATTAAAAAAGCAATTATTATTTAAGAATATAATTGTGGTCCTAATGCATCTAATCCATAATTTTAATGCATCTGCAAATGAAGTTTATTTTTATAAAAATATAAAATAAATTCTTCATTAATTACGATTGAAAATATGCTTCTTTTTCTTCATGTTCTTTGGTATTTTCCTAATAGAGTTGATGTATTGTATTCAATTTTCATGGGTATATTTTTTATACAAGATTTGTTTTTAATACTATTGTTTATATTTATGCAAATAAGCATTTTTTTTTTTATAAAATTTTTATCTGTCTTATTGTGTGTTTATGTTATGCATTTCCTTAAATTATTTTAAAATTTATTTTTAATGTGCCAAATTTATCGATTATTTTCTAAGTTGAAATGAATCATCAATTCTAATAAAGAATATATTTGAAGAATTTTAATTAAATTTCTCCGTTTAGCTTGTACTCTATGTAAGTCAAATTTTCAAAATTTAGAATACATATAAGCTTACATAGAATTTTGTTTATATTAAATAATTTTTTTAATTTTTAATATGGAAAATACAAAATTTATGTTACAGTAGAACTTCTTTAAGTCGAAAAGCTCCAAAACTTGAAAAAAAGTTTTGTTCCCTTCCTTTCAAGTCCCAAAACTTCCATTACTCGAAATTTCAATCTTCTATATGTCGAAATAATTAGTCAATCCCCACAAGCCATTTTGGTATATATTTTCCCTCCGTAACTTGAAAAAAAAAAAATTCTACCTCTGTATCTCGAACATTAGCAATGTTTGATTTTACGACTCGATCATTTGAAACTAATTACCTCTATAGCTCGAAGAAAAATAAGTTACCGACTTTAAGGTTTTGCCAACAATGCACGTCATTGTTTCCTAGAAAACAATGTATGAGTATACAGTAAATAGAATAACCAATTCTATGAAATATTCTTATTATAATTCTTATTATTGCTATTGATTTCATTTGAACCCCAGCGAAGCGATCGAATTGTCTAAAGCAAAAAAATAATAATAATAATAACTGACTTTTTTAATACATAATATTTTTAATTTTAATGTTGTTTCGAAATTATTTTGATTTTTTATTGTAGTACATAATATAACTTTTAACTATAACTCCAAATAGAGTTAGAAAGATTCTAAACTCCTACAAATCGAATATTTCCTTACAAAATCCGTGTAAGTCGAAAACTCTATGACTCGAATTATTTGGCATCTCCCTTGAAGTTCGACTTACAGAGATTCTACTGTATTACTAAAAAGCATGAGATATGAAATACTATTTAAAAGGAATAAATCAAATCTTTAAAACTGTAATTGTTTTGTCAATATAAACCTTTATTTTGAGATTAATAATTAATTAATTAAAACTACATTTAAATTTAATCTGGAATGGAAACAACTTTCTCTTTAAAAAATTTATATACAATTGGAACTTTATGAAATTTTATTAGTATTTAGCCAAAATTAAATAATTGTTAACTATCAATGGATTTTATTGATAATCAAGGGATCTTACTGATTTATTTGTTATATAATTTAATAACTTTATATCCTATTTCTACTCAATTCTTTTAGAATAAAATATCAACAAAGTATACTAAATGATCCAATTTTATAGCTAACTAAATTTTTCAAATGATGGATTACTTGTGTCATATTGTATCAATTATCTTCATTTTTCTTTTGTATTTAGCCATTGATTGTTAATCTGTACATTGTTATCTAATTTTAAAAATTTATTTCTACCTAACATTTTTCCTATTGTCTAATGTACTTAAATTTAGATATGTTTTAGAGAGAATACTATATATTTATATTCATTTTTCTCTATACGATTCATCTTAAATCTTTAATTGTTATATTAAATTTAGCAGGAAACAACCTGTAGTAATTATGAAATTGAAATCTCTACTTTATATACAAAAAACATTTTTATTAAGTTACATTTTGTTTTATTAAAAAAAAAAAAATATCTGTTCTTATGTATTACATTTAAAAGAATAAATATTTATTGTTCTGTATCTTACTAGTCTGCAGAAATTTGTGTTTTCTTGTTAAAAAATTACTGTTCCACTATATTGATGTGAAGTTTTATGATTGCTAAAATATAGCTTGCAGATTTGAAATTATAATATATACATACTTGAGTACTTCAATTCGTGAAGTATACCATTATATAATTATAAGTATATTTCAGGAATTGAATATACAATTTGATAATTAATGTGATTTACAGAGCAAATTTTCATAAATAATATGTTTATTGAAAGAGTTGATCTTGTGTTATCATGGTGTATAGAGGAAATTTACATCATTTGCATGTCATGCAAATTATATTTGTCACATGTTAAAGAATTTAAATTTTCTGAATTTGTACTATTTTAAATTGAGTAATATGTCTTTGAAATTGTTAATCAAATAGAAGAACATTTGAACATGTTTAATGTAAAAATTTAACATATTTGTTTTATGCAATTGTAAATTTCATCATCAACATTTTTTTTCCTTATTTTTCAGAATGAAGAATCCCGTATGATGGAAGATGAATTAAATCTTGGAGTTCAATTTTTAAACCACAAATGATGAGTTTTGTGTCTGAAATGTACAGTTTTCATTTGAATGCTCAAGTATTGTAAATAAATGTATAAAGAATTTGGTTCTTTTATTCCTTTTTAAACTGTGTTTCTATGATTAGAGTAAATTTCCTATAATTTTATGTTTATACGAATATAAAAAATTACACCTATTGTAAAATAACTCAAGTGGGGATATGGCTTTTGTCTATTTTAAAAAATAATTGGAAAATTTAGGAAAAGAAATATGACCAAGGACAAATGGTAAAGGAAAATTTATATCCGTTATAGATTAATTCACAAAGTGCTGGGAAAAATCAGTTGCCTTGTACCATCATGGTATTGTAATAAATATAAATAACATTTGCAAGCATTTAACTAATTCAAATTTTAAATATACTGTTACAACTAAATAATGTATGTTACAGTTAATTGTTGTATTTCAATAAATAACATTCAGCAATTAAAGCTGATTTAAATTCTTATTTACTATGATGTAAATCATGGAAGGAAATTTGTGGCTCCAGATATTATAAGATTTCCAGGAAATATACTTTTATAAATCTGAATAGAAATCAAATAACAGATAAAAGAAGTTTTTGGTGCCTTTTTAGTTTACTTTTAAAATCATATAGAAAGGAATTTAATCTAAAATAGGTAATAAACACATCTAAAAAGTAAAATTTTCTTTTTTTACAATCAATAATTTTTTTTTTTTGTAACAATACAATTTTTAGAAGTATATTTAAATTAGGAAACTATTTTAAAGATGACAAATTAATAATTACTTTTATTGTTATTTGCAACATTTAATTAAAACTTTACATTTCATCTAATAATATGAATCCACTAAATTATTTTTTAGCGATGCTTATGCTTTTAACTTACTAATTTAAAAGTATTTATGCTCTTGCTTATTCCAATGATTTTTACTGATTTAATATAGTTAGTTTTCATTTTTAAACTCATGGAAATAGGCTATTTTGATTTCTTGATCTATATAAAGTTGTATTTGCACTGTTATTTAAAAAAATGCAACTCTCTTTTTAATGGAATGATTGATTAGTTAAAATATTGTACTTTTTAGGTAGGAATTGAAATAGCTGGGGTTTTTTTTTCTGCTTCCTTTGGAAAACGTAGTAAAATTCCCTTGTTGTACCTCCTCTATAATGCTGAATCTGCCATACTGCTGTATTACCGAGATAAAGTTCCTATATTTAAAAAAAATGAATTCCTAAACATTATTATTTCTTGAAAAAAAGAATGAACTAAGTAAAGGCATTACAAAGTGTTATTCTTTACAGGTAGAACTTGTTGCTATTTGAATATTGAATATATTTTATACACTTAATCAATAGGTTGGGAGTCATGAACAATCATGTTTACTATTTCTGCATAAAATTTTTGCTCTGTTATTTAAAAGATTAGATATCTTTTGACAGGGCCGGATAACGTAGGGCAATCTTTGGCCAATATAGTAATCTCAGTAATCAAATTTAAATTGCAAAACACAGATTCGATATTTTCAGAAAAGTGGAATGAAGGAAACATAAATGATTCAGCACTATAATCTTTCCTTCCCTTGCAGTAGAGGTTTGAACTTATTTTGTTTTTATCCTGGAATTTCATGCTATAATGATATTCATTCGCAACATCAAATGTGCCAAGGATTCTTAAAACTTTTTGCTACACAGATTTCTTGTCATTAAGATAAGATCATGAAAACCTTCCCTGAATGCTATTTACTAATGGAAAATAAACTAATTAATAATAACTTAATATTAAAATACACAAACTTTATAAAACAATATGATAATAGTGGAAATCTGTAAGTAATACTGTTATTACGTATGTAAAGGGAAAATATATGACCTCGTCATTTAATAGCTGAACGATTACTACTGATGTTACTGAATATATTGGCCTTTAAAAAAGTTACAACCAGTTTTTAAAATGCTTATCATTAAAGCAATGAAAATAAGTATTGTTTATCTAGAGTAAAAATAAAACAAAACAAAAAATTACACCAGCTTATTTTTTTATTTTTTTAATAATTGGGCTACAAATTAGATGTAACTGTAGATATTACATTTTTTATAGATACTTTTTTGGATTTTCAACATTTGGCAATGTAAAGGAGATATTGTTCACCTAATTCTTTAAGATGAAGGATGATTATATGGGTAGAAATAGGCTAATGCTTCTAGACTGATTAATATTTCTCTGTGATTCATAGAGATCAACTCCAATCCAAAAATTCAGTTTCAATATTTGTATCAGTTTCATTGTTTGTCCTAGTAAGTCCAATTTTTCTATTAAGAGTCAAGATGCAGTTATAAAGAACAGATAATTATTTGGCCTAGAATCCGGGTGGCACATTATCTTTCCTGGATGAGTTCTGAAATTGAGAAACAGGAAGATCCTAATGGATGATAATGCATAACTTCATCCAAGTAGGTGACAGATATTTCGAAGATCAAAATATGAAAGAAATTTAAGACTACATTGGAAAACAGATGGATCTTCTCTATCCTTCTACCAAATCTTTAAATGATATGAAACAAACTTTATTACATATATGATCTTTACTACTCATGTACGACAATTTAATCACTAGAAAGAGAAAGTGGTGCATAGTAGAGGTAGATGTAGGTTAGACTAGAGTTAAACACATTCCTCATTAAAACCTGTTTATTTAATATTTTATTCATTATTTTTATTTATTTTTTTTTTCTTTGCAAAGCTACGTCGTTTATTGATACGCATTCTTGCCGATACGATAGGCAAAGCTGCGTCATTTTTTGTATAAGATTAAAATAACTAAAAGGACAAACAATTTTTTAGATATGCAAAAATATGTGTGAGATTTGAAACTATTTGCCATAGTTTATGAAGTATGAAATTATTGGTAATCATAGGTGCGGCTCCTACTAATATAAATTATTGCCTACAAATATGAATGATTGCATAACCCCTGGTTAGTATATTATTACCCCCCTGTATTATTTTCTCTGATCTCTAAATAAAGCTGGATATTAGAGAGTTTTTGCATAACGTTCTCTTTATCATCTGTAGCGACACCTATTGATGGAAAATGAAGTAAGAATTGAACTACTTCTACTTTCACTATTAAAAAGGGAATTTTCCCGCTAGAATAAAAATAGAACGTAGTAAGCGTTCGAAGTAGAATAAAACATGTTGTAATTGTGGAAATTGATTATCGTCTTTTAATTTGCCGTTTGGATTTTAATAACACTACGCAACCTTTACAATACCGCCACATACTTGGTGACCCGTGAATTGTTTGCAAACAGTGAATTATTTACAAAATGAATGAATCTAATGAATCGGCGAAAAAAGATGAAGTAGCGCGGGTAAGTGTCAAAATACCTCCTTTTTGGGCAGAAAAACCAGAAATATGGTTCTTTCAAGTTGAAGCACAGTTTTCAATTTGTGGAATAACAGCCGAGGATACAAAATTCAACTACTTAGTTTCGCAATTAGAACCGAAGTTTGTTGAAAGTTTGTGGGACATTATAAGTGATGATAATAGAACAAAATACACCGCTGCTAAAGAACGTTTGCTGAATACATTTCAAGAAGGCGAAAATAAGCGTCTTCAGAGACTACTGACAGGACTTGATTTGGGAGATCTTAAACCCAGTCAACTTTTACAAAAAATAAAAAACCTGGCTACTGACGGAATAACTGATAAGGTGCTAACAACATTATTTCTACAAAAAATGCCCGACTCCGTGCGGAATATTTTACTAGTTAGTGATGAAGGAATTGAGAAACTGGCATTAATGGCGGATCGTATTCTTGAAATGCAACCAAAACAAGAACTTTACCGCGTAAGCAATGTTTCATCAGGATCAGATGCCATGACTGAGTTACAACAACAAATTACATCTTTGGAAAATAAACTTGACATACTGAGTGTCACAAAAAACTCTCGTTCCCAATCAAGAAATAGAGGTCGATACTCTTCTTCTCATCGAAGTAAGTCTCGCAATCGCTCTTACAATCCTTCTGGCAAATATTGTTATTACCATTTTCGTTTTCGAGAAAAATGTTTTCCTGATAAATGCAAAGCTCCATGTGCATGGAAAAACAATCCTTCGGAAAACCAGAATCAGCAACAGAATTAACGGCAGACTCTGCTGCTGACAATACAACATATTGCCGTCAATACCGTCTATTTGTCAACGACAAAAAAACGGGTTTACGCTTTTTGGTTGATAGTGGAGCGGACGTAAGTCTTATTCCTTATACTTCTAAACACAAATTTATTAGTGACTATAAATTATATGCTGCAAATAATACTGCAATCGATACTTTTGGTACAGAAATTTTAAATCTTGATCTAGGTTTACGCCGAGAATTTCAATTCCCATTTATTGTGGCCAAAATTAGTAAACCTATACTAGGTGCAGATTTTTTAAATAAGTTCAATTTATTAATTGATATAAAGCATAAAAGATTAATTGATGGTGTAACCAACCTTGCAGTTTATGGTAACATTGCACCCATCTCTATTAAGGAATGTGTAAATACAACGAGCAGCTTATGTAAATATTCTGATTTATTTTCTATGTATCCCAATATAACAAAACCAAATTTTCTTGTTTCAAATGTTAAACATAATGTAAAACATCATATTATAACTAAAGGACAACCTATAAATTGTAAAGCACGACAATTAGATCCAAAACGGTTGGAAATAGCTAAAAGAGAATTTAAATATATGCTAGACAATAACATCATTAGTCCATCTAGCTCAGAATGGGCAAGTCCATTACATATAGTAACAAAGAAAGATGGTTCTTTTCGTCCATGTGGTGATTATAGAAGATTGAATGATTTAACTATACCTGATCGATATAACATACCTCGAATCCAGGATTTTCAGCA